>OW203764.1:29457628-29672628 GCA_934045905.1 Leuctra nigra
TCTTCAGTTTTTGGGGTTTGGGGGACGTCTCTTCTCCGGTAATGACACGTTTCAGAAAGTTTTCCTCGTCATTTGCCACTTCAAGAAGTTCCTAAATTATCATGTCAACAAATTTTAACTGAAAGTTGCAGATGTAGAGATGTGAACACCGGTAATACTACCGGTAATATTACCCCCATCGTTGGTAACATTGTAACTTTCGGTAATTTTAGAGAAAAAAAAATAATGGAAGTGTTCAAATTTTGCCACAGTACACCACAGTGTAAAAAGAGGGTGTATAGAGATTTGATTATATTTTTATAAATCAACAAGTTATACTGTAGGTACCGACATCTAAACATTATCAAATGTAATATTTTCCACGTTGGCTTTATTTTTTTTAAATTTACTTTCTTTTACATAATATACTACCTAATTATTTTGAAGGAAGGGTCTTTCAGAGCTCGCTCTTTGATTGCAGGATATTTCACTGCGACTGTAAAAGCATGATGTTTAATTTCGTAATTGTTAATCATGCCCATTCCAACATTTAATGAAAATTTACCTCGACTCGAAGTCTTTATTTAAGCAGAAATAACTAGGAAAACGCTCGGTGTATAACGCGCTTATGAGCGAGCACCCAAACGCGCAACATCTCCATCCAACCGGAATATCGTAATGCAAAGAAAACATATATGTAGTACATCCATAGGAATTGAAATACGATCAAAATAAAATTACACGACTTCATTGAAAATGAGAATAGCCATCACTATGATCCATAAAGAAAAAACAGATGTAAGTTGCACAGGAAATTAAATGACAATAAAATACCTTCTGGCATTCTATTTAAATATCAAATGAGTATACACGTTCTCTACCGATTAGGCTGAAAACTTATAAAATAAGAGAAAATGGTAGGTAGTAGTATTAATGTCCAGGCAAAATTTGAACTTAATCGCAGCATTTTGATTTTTGACCAATCGTGAGATATTTTCATTTTTACTCCAATCGAGGTAAGCTCACAAAAACTATCCACGATTAAGCTAGAATGAATTTGTTTGTACTATGCAAAAATTTTAGTTCGATCGGAAAAGAATGAGACCTCGTTTAATGTTTGGCGTTGGGCCAAACAAACAAACACAAAAAAAACAGAAAGTGTCCAAAAGTGCAGAATGGAGTCGCTTTTTACGCTCGCTCAATTAAAATCGCTATTGTATAATTGAGATGTATACCTAGATCCTCAATCAATAAATAGTAAATACACAATACCTATGTAAACTAAGTAATATGAAAAAATTAATTAATTCACATTCATTAATTTTCTTACGCCATATAGTTAAAACTGCGCAGAAAATTCAATATTACCGTGCTCGGTAATGTTACCGGTAATATTACCAATTTCAATGTTACCGGTAACTTTACATCTCTATGCAGATGAGATGAGTGGCTGAAAAGTTTGTTCCGAGACTTTTGACCGAGAAAAGAAAACACCGAGCTTTGGTTTGTCAGCAACTTCTTAGAATGGCAAAATTACGATGAAAACTTTTTGGAACGTGTCATTACCAGAGAAGAGACGTCCCCCAAACCCCAAAAACTGAAGAGACCTTCTTTTTGATAAATTTCAAAAAATTTCACAAAAAAAATGCCTTTCACAAAAATCTTGTTTCACCATTTAACAGCTGTCTGTAACGTAACAATAAAGAAGGTTATGGAGTATCTGAAAAAACAGTTGTGCTCAGGAAGAGTCATGCTAAACAATGCTGCCAACCACACTGCTCTCCTACGCTCCATTGCCACGCAATTAAATCCGTCCGGGTATTATTTGAACAGCCCTCGTACTAGGGTCAGCGTCCCAGTTCTCAGCCACATCTCTAATCTCGACCACCATGAAAAGGTACTCTCAATAAACCATTAACCACACTCGACCACTTTAACATTTATAATTTCTCAAGTGGCCGAGATTAGGGGCAGTGGTTTTTGCTCTTTTAAACCGTAAAATAACTTTTCAGAACTCTCCTTGCCTGCTAACAACATGACTTATCAGAAATGAATCTTGTCTAAATTATCATATGAATTGCAGACAAGATGTGACATTTCACAAACAGTTGTTTTAAAAATGAGTGTATGCTGAATTGAGCTAAAGGGTGACGAGAACTGGTAGGTATGTTACGTACACTGACCCTACCATGACATGACAGGTAATTAGCAGCGGAACCTTTGCGATGCAAACAAACAATAGGTATCAACAGTGAAATAGTCAGATAGCATCCAATCATACCTCGCCTGTCAGCAAATGGATGATCTCGAAAGCGTGCTTAACAATTCGACACGCCATCAGTTTCTTGCCATTGTTGCGACCGTGCATCATCATGGAATTAGTTAGTCGCTCAACAATTGGACATTGAGCCTTCCTGAAGCGCTTCGCAGCGAAACGGCCAGCCGAATGCGGAAGGTATCTTGCATTCTTCTCTTTTACAGCAATGTAATCTTGCAGGGACATATCGGACACCTGTACATCATCACAGCTCCATCGGCCGAAGAGTTTGATCTCGGGGAGTTCAGCCGGCTGTGCAGCAAGTGTGCCGTCTCCGTTATCCATAGCTATGGGGTCGTCATCTCCCCAGTCTTCTGCCATTTTGTATAGACCTTACCTAAAACAAATAACAAGGAGAGGTTAGAGGGGTTGAGATGGAATAATTTATGGCAAAACCAAAGGCACCGTCTACAACTCAATTTTGTCTAGCAAAACATGTGTATTAATTACTAAAACCTACTACCTACCCTACGTATATCTAATTACCTATACAAGATTGAGGATTTAATGAACGACAGGCCTGGACAGGCTGAACACCACGTGTCACGCTGTGTAAAATGCTTTCGTTGAGAGCCATCCTGAGTTACTGTTGGGAATTACGTACTCAGGAGAATTTATACATCATGTTTATCTTAAATTAATAAAGATATAATGGCAAAGGTGTCATAAATGTACTTAATTAAGCGGTTTACTTACTGTAAAAACAACACTCTTCAACAGAACCCGAACAACAGGCCGGAAAGACTTTCCTCTTTGCCAGAAACAAAATGGCGGTGGCGAAGTCGCGTTCAATACTGCCCCCTAGCATATCCTACGTGTACTAAGCAAATGCGGTAAATTTAAAACCATTAAAATGCAATACAAACGACTCAACGTACTATGAAAATATATTTCTTTTGAGTAGCTTACAGTGACAGCAGACAGATTTACCTTGTTTTACTACTCACACCTACTTTTTCCTTAATTCGAAATTCCCAGAATCTTACCTTTTTTTCGATTCACAATCAATTCTTTTTAAAAAAAATTGAGTTTAATTTTTATACTTCTCTTGGAATAATTTAAAAAGGTAAATAGAGCATCATAACAATAATCCTGAAAAAATGTTCCAGGATGTAAGGGTTAATTATTTTAGCATTGATGTAATTTGAGGGAGTGAAGAAAAGTTAGTTGCATTCAGGAGGGGGTTCTGGGTTCGATTCCCGCGGCCGACTTTCTAAATCGTCACTGAGGTTTTTTCGCGGCTTCTCTGACTCTCAGTCGACAGGCAATAGTCGACAACCACCTTCTTCCCAAAGTCCCTCCTCACCCGTAATCTTCATTATTCATCATCATCATCAATTCATCATCATAATCATTCTTCCGTCCCCATTGAAGCAGAATATTGCGATGTTATAATCACCTTTAAAATAAAATAAACGAACAGAAATGATGGAGGCTGGCGAGCAAGATTCTTGAACAATGACACTTCAAGCAATGACTCTCACTCTGCCTTGTAAACAAGACTGTGTGACTGGTGCCGTTACAAGTTATGCAACTAGAGTTCCATTCACAGCCCATTCGACACGAACTGTCACTGGAGAGAAATAATCAGCGACATGGAGAATTGAAGATCAGAATAGGACCAAGTTGAAAAGATTCGATAATAAAAGGTTGACGAAATTAAGTTTTCATATCTATTGAAAAAATAAAATCAATAATATAATAGCAATTTTTTTTTAGAATGTAAAATGAATAAAAAATATATAATAATAGAAAATACACGTGTTTCTGATTTCGAAGATCATGTTCTTGTTCAATAAATAAATAGACACGATAAGGAAGCCAACACTGAATAAAATCGCCGTCCCACTTTGCGGGTGATCTTTCAGTTAGAAATATCTGAATATCTGAGTTAGAGCAGAAAATTCGGGAGATTGTTTCGTAAGTTTTATTACACCTGATAATGTCAAAATGTGAAATTATCTCTCGTACATTCTGCCTTTAAGCTGATTTCTTCAATTAGGGGGGGTTTGGGGAAGGGAGTGAGTAGCCTGAAATGTGGGCAGGTTGACGAAGTACACGTGTGCAAAATTTTATTGAGGTCGGTCAATGGTGTAGGAGCATATGGCCGAAAGTGTCAATTTAATTTCTTCAATTGTGGTTGTTTTTTCAATTAGGGGTGGTTTGGGGGAGGGGGTAAGTACCCTAAGATGTGCACAGGCTCAGTTAGAATCTCCATACCAAATTTGGTTGAGATATTCTGTCAAAGGGTGTAGAAATGTATGAGAACATACAGACAGACATACATACATACACACATTCTACTTTATATTTATAGATAGAGAGGTTATTTACTTATATGACATTATTTATTTGATGATCACTCATTTTTTGAGACTTCATTACATTGTACCGATTATTTCTCTTATTAATTTGCATAGTAGAGTGACGAAAGACTGTTCCAACATATTACTTAAACGCCATGAAAGAAAGTAAATCTTCTAATAAAACTGTTATACTTTCACCCTTGTATGGGAATACATCTTACCTATATTTGGATTTCCCGTTAAACATTACTTTCAGTTTTATATGAATGCAAATGACGTTGTGTCATTGCAATAACATTGTATCGATGATCAGTCTGTAATGGTTCTTTGTTTGAAGACACTACTGGACGGAAGTAAAGAGTTGCAATAATCAGGGCGGAAGTGTAATGTAATGTCATCGAGAAAAATATTTACAATAGGAAATCTACAAACTAGCAACATCTACTTACTTATCGAGAAAGTTAATGCAAAATAGTGTCTTCGTATGTAATCGATTGAACTAACATCATGTTAACAGTGACTGTGTGTCTACTCTATATAATTAATTAATTGCTTTCATGCTATAGGTAAAAATGGTTTGAAGTTAAAAGTTCTTCAGTAATTTCGAATTCTTACTGGAATTTTAACCATTTATTGCTGCAAAATAGTTTACCACGTCAAAAAATAAAATGTGTGACAATAGATCCTTGCAAATAACAATCCTAACTTCCTAAGTCCATACTTTGGTATATGGCACTAACCTAAAAGGTTAAAAATATATTATATTTTACGATTTTTATGTTTACATCTTGAATTTTTCAATAATTCTTTTTCTGCTCAAAGTAAAAACGGTAGGTATTCGACCGTTTTTACCTGTGCCATGTGTACACAAGCACTTAGCAGCTTTTGCATGGTTAATTAATATTTAAATCTTCATACTAATTACAAAATATTAGTTTCAATTTGAAATGCATCCATCAAATTGCACTGCAATTAGGTATGAAGAGATTGAACAATTTAATAAGTACACATTTTTCACCAAGGAAGTAGGAACGTCAAGGGAGTGAAACGAAAAATAAGAAAATAAATCAGAAATAGTACAATTTGTTAATAGATATTCTCAAAAAGTTATAAATTGAGATTAATGACTGAAAGGAAGTGACATACTGGAAAAAGCATGATTTTTTCTGAATAAAACTGAGACTTTTTCGCGAATAACTCTTTCAACACTTTTGTTCTCAATTATTTTTTCTACGTTGTTCTTGATACAGGTCAGATTGTTCCTCCGATCCAGCGGAAATTTGACAAACACTTTGGCATAAATACAGGATTCATCCGGATGATTTATTGACATTGTTCATGGTATTTTAGTATGATGGAGAAAAGCGACGAAAATTACTTGTGTATTTGATCAAGTTGAAAAGTTGGATGGTTTTGACACTAACATTTGGATACATTTTGGTATTTTGGTTTACATTTTGGTCATAGGTTTATGACCATCAAAGCTGGAATCATTTGAGGGGTGGGGAGGAAAGAAAACTCTAAGTGCCACAACAGTATTCCGAGATGCAAGCAATCCTTCCTCCCGTATCACCAATTCTTATGCGTTAACAATACTCAAGGTGTTATGACAATTTGGCACTACTCATATTTCATTCTCCTCATTTATCGAATCAGCGGCGAATAAAACAATTTGGCAAAGGATAGAGAGAGAGCTGGAAAATCAGTAATGGCAGATACTACTAAAATATATTTAAAAAAATATATTAAATAAATATATTAAAAATCGTTAAATTTAATTTTTAATTCTGACAGAGTATAGTCATCAAGTCTCAAGGCTAGAAAGATGTATTGTGAAAAAAATCCCTTTCATACCAAGTTATATCCCTTTACTTAATAATTTGTAATTGAAAGATACCTACAGAAAAGTACTAGGAAAACGCTCAGTGTAACGCGTTGATGAGCGAGCACGGATACGTGCAAATTCTCAAACCGAAATGCGTACACAACGCACAGAAAACATATACCTACATCCATATTGAATTGAAATATGATGCACGAAACAACATAAAAGTATATGCTTTTCATCGAAACTTAAAAATAGCATCTAAACACCCTGGTAAATATAGCAAATCATATTCAATTCAATTGGCACTGGAAAACATTCATTTCAATACTTCATTACTGACAGATATTAAAAATGTCAATAAGTTCATACGTTCTTAAATGATTGGGATGAAATTTTGTAAAATATGAGACAATGATGGTCTTAATGATCATGCAAAATATGAGTTTGATCAGAATTGTCGAAGATCCGTTTTCATTTTTCAGCCTATCAGGAGATATTTATTTTAATTTTAACCAATGAATGGATTTCAAAAAAATTAGGGTATGCAAACAGAGAAGGTTGGTTTTACATGTGTGCAAAATTTCAGCTCGATCAAAGAAAAACTCTGACCTGTAGGAGCCAAAATATGAGTTTGATCAGATTTATCGAAGACCATTTTCATTTTTCAACCCATTAGGAGATGCTTATTTAAATTTTAACCAATAAATGGATTTCAAAAAAATTAGGGTCTGCAAACAGAAAAGGTTGTCTCTACATGTGTGCAAAATTTTAGCTCGATCGACGAAACATTGTGACCTGTGTATCGTCTATTAACAAACAAAAGTTTAAAAAAAAAATATGAGGTCCGTGTCAAAAGAGTCAAAAGGAGACGCTCGCTTCGCTCGCTCAATAATTTAACAGAATGTGATGCAATGTTGAAAATTATTTATTATTTCTCGAAAATGAGAATTAGGAAAATGTTTGTTTCTCAATAATATTTTGAACTGATTTTAATCATCTTAACACCTCATCTCCATCTAATTTAAAATATCGATTCCTATTTCTAAAACACAACTTTTATTTTCTTTGGATCCGTTTGCTCAACGCCTTCGAACATTATGTCAGATCATTGAAAGAATAGTCAAGGTCTTGCAACAATGCTCGTGCTACTAACCCATTGTTGGTGAAAAGAGTATTGGGCCCGGCAGGGCGTAATGGTCATTATTCCTATAGTACTCGCGAGCTTTAGTGTAGTTGTGCCACGTGAGTTATATAAGAGAGAAAGGTTGGGTGAATAGATGTCGGAGACGAGACCCAGGGAATTGATTCACTTACTGTTCACAACTCGGCGATCGACATCGTAGGTGGGAAGGAGCAGAATTCGCGGAAAACAGGTATTTAGAAACTTCTATTAATTTCAAGAAAATTAAATGAACTTCAAGAGTTATTGACATTTCAAAGCTAATTTTGAGCTAATTTTTGTTTTATCGAGAAAGGATTATTCGCCGAACCTCGATTACTTGCAAATGATTAGTTTTGTCTTGACAGCTTTTTTCAAGGTCTATAAAGAGCCCCGCTTGCAATACTAAAGCCTAAATTACACGGTTCAAGTTTCCTTGAAGGGGTTGAATTCAACCCTTGATTTCAAGGAAACATGAAAGAGAATTTAGAAGATTTAATGTTTATTGTTGATTGAAGTTGCGGGAAAATTAATAATTGGTTGCAGTATTTCAAGACTTGAAGGAAAATAGGACATGTTCTAATTGAATAGGTTGAAGAAATGTCTTGAATTAAAGACTTGGACACTTGTTAAATGCTTCAATGTTTTCATTTCGACGATCCAAGTCTTGAATTCAATCCTCTTGAATGGGTTGAATTCAATGAAACTTGAATCGTGTAATTCAGCCTTTAGGCTGCCTAATATTGCGTTACAGCAGAGCACTTTCTGAAAGTTTAAGGGTGTGCTTTGGGTAATGTTTACATGAATAGCCCCTCTAGTTCCTATATTATGTTTAAGCATTATTTTCTCAATCGTAAAGAATCTGTCAAAGTTTCAAATCAGAAGAAGAAATGAAGAATCAGAGTTTGACACTTTTTACTCGACTCTGTATTTTGTTCTTCTGTTTTGGACGCGATACATGTCACATCGCTTGAACAGTTTTGAAAATGTGTCTCGATCATCCCTACGCTTATACCATCCCGCCATACAACGGAGATCGTACAGTGGTTATACCAGCGCTCCGTTGTATGGCTGGATGGTATAAGCGTAGGGATGATCGAGACACATTTCCAATACTGAACACCTATTCGGTGTGCATTATATTTTTTGAACAAAATCTTCTGATTAGTCGCTATTTAAAAAATATCTTCCGATTGGTTGCATGAGCAAACTGTTACGCATCAAGTTGAAATTTTGTGAGATTGTCAAAACCACTATTATCTCATATAATATGTAGGTATAAATGTCAACCAAGTCATTCCCGAACTTAAGGTTGATTGACATTTTAAGCTTATTTTTCGAGAGATAAACTTGTGAATAGTTTTTTTTTGATATTTCGAGTGAATAGATGCAAAGAAATGCAGATAAATGTAATAACTTTATTGATTGGATCAAGCGCTTCATTATAAATACGGTACTGTTATGTCACTTTCTCTGATTGTTTTGCATGGTCATTTGAACCAATATTTTCGGCATTTTTGACAATTTTCAGACAAATCTGTCAAGAATTTCAAGAGGTTTTGACATCTTACGGACATTTTATGCTGAAGACATATTGTATTGAAATTCAAGTTCATTCAAAGAAAATATCACTGATCCTTTGACACATTTGGTTAGTTTGTTTCAAAGAACAGCAACTTTCACACGTATATTCGCATGCAATACGATGGCTCGCTATCAACGCGTGTGTTTTCGTATTATTGTGCGTCAATTAGCCTAGGTCACCATGGCACACGTTTTGTTTTAACCTGTGTGTTACTCATAGGCGTGCGCACGGGGGGGGGGGGGGGGGAAGGGGGCCGGGGGTGAAGGGGGCCGGGGGGGCCTTGCCCCCCCCCCCCTAATGGGTCAGCCTCAACTAAAAAATTATAAAATGTGGTCCTCATAGTGTCAACATTTTGTTTTAAATGGGTTTAGACAAAAAAATCTCCCTGCGGGGCAGACTGGAGTTGCACAAATCACTGGACTCAAGTACTAGGTTGATCAAAAACACAAAACTTTGGAAAACAATGCCTACCCTAAACAATATGCCTACCACGATTTTTCATGAATTTCTTGGTTTTTCCCATAAAAATTTATTTTTAATATGACTAAAAATTGCTCTAATATGTATGACCTTCAGAGAATATTTTCTCGGGGGCTTCGCCCCTGAACACCCTTTCATATCAATTTATATTTTTATGTCGTAAAAAAAAGTTTTGGGAACAAAAAGCACCTTATAACGTTTCTAATTCATTTTGAAGTGCCATATACTAAAAACGCTCAGCCATGCCAGGTTTTGGGGCATGCCCCCCTCACCTTATTGTAGTGAAAAGGTGTGTAAAATTAAAACAAAAATTTAAAGTTAATGCTCCTCAGAACGTCTCAAAATTGATTTCAAAGTGTCAAAAAACCAAAAAATGCCCTGCGGGGCAAGGTGGGGGGCGCGCCCCCCACACCCCCCTTAACCGTGCCGATTTTTTTTCCTTGTACTTTACACCCCCTATCGTTAATTCTGACGGCGCCCATGTTGGCCCCCCCTAATGATTTCTCCTGCGCACGCCTATGGTGTTACTAAATTTCGGTTCACGGTTTTATTCTACAATGGGTACCGTTTTTATAGGTAGTATATTGGGGCTTTTGTATGAATCACGTTTTGATTCTTTGAGATAGGTAAGTAACTAATTTTGATACAGAGAGAGAGAGAGAGAGAGAGAGAGAGAGAGAGAGAGAGAGAGAGAGAGAGAGAGAGAGAGAGAGAGAGAGAGAGAGAGAGAGAGAGAGAGAGAGAGAGAGAGAGAGAGAGAGAGAGAGAGAGAGAAAATTTGTATTAATAATAATAAAACAGTCATTATAAAATGATTACAAAACATTGCATGCATTGTAAAAGATAGTCTGCAACTGCTCTTCAAATGTCAATTTACAGAGAGGAAAAAACACTTATGACAGTTTTCCATTGACTCTTCTTTGGATGAATAAGACATCATTCAATCAATTACCTATTACGAGTAATTATGTTAATAATTATATGCATTTTCATGTAACTGGCTTAAAATAAATTTAAAAAAAGTGCAGAATAGCATTCATCTCCTTTTAGCGAACATTTGGATGTCTCATCAATCATCATGGAAACCACGTAAGTAATTGCAGATGTATAATGAAATTATAACTTTGTGTAAATCAATACTAATGACAGGGTTTTCACAGGTGAGGGTATCAAGGAAGGAACTCTCAAACTCTTCCAAGGATTATTAAACATTATTTTTCAATGCCATGAATTTATTGGCCTGTAATCTTCCAGGTCTTCACCTCCCGTCCCCCACATGAACAATAAGATTGGCAATGAAATAAATAAATAAATATGATCTATTATTTTTTCTGACATGACGTTCATTGAGTTCAAGTTCAAGTTAAATTATCTTAACTTGTCATTAAAATGTTACACAAATTGCGGTATTATCATTGCTCTTTCTGTACAAACACATTCAATGATCTTCCATACTTGCTGTAGAGAAGGGTGGTCGGGACAATGACAATTTCCTCCTTCAAAGAAAAATATTAGAATATGCGCAAAGTTAAATTTTTGTATCGCTTCAACCCTTCCGTTCTAGCAATCCAAAGTAGTTAGGTATTAGTTATAATTAAAATATCTCAATATTAAAGGTTGTGTACTAATTCATAGTGTGGACCATTGCGGTGATGGTAAAGGTTCTCAATTTCATGATATCAAAATAAGATTATTATTATTATTGTGGGATTAAATTGTCTACATCTTCCAGCAAAAGTTTTCATTTCCTTTCAACTTTGCAGTCGGCTACTCATTTCAATCTAAATGAGACATCACAAATCAGAAGAAGAAACCAAATATTAGTAATTAGTTTACATTTCAAAGTATAGAAATTCATTGAACGCAAAATACGCACGTCATCCTCCTCTCTTACAGCCTCCATGACTTGCCAAAACTCCTACACTTGACAACAATACATTGTATGACCCAGTATTTTACATTACATAATGTCAAGTCAATAATAAAATATTGCATTGTTACATAAGGTAACTCATTGAAATGCATTTTAAATATGTCTAAGTGTTAATAATGTGAACTCCAATGATCTGATGAGATAATCATGTCTAAGAAAGACCCAGCACTTTCTCATTTCTTCTTTCAAAGATTCCAGATTTAGCTTCTCGAATGTCATTTTCTTTACGCTGCACTTCTTCTTTGTTGATATCTATTGGATAAGGAAGTTTAATGATGCACTTTTTATTATTTCAGAATAAAGAGCATCACATTACGTTGAAGAAGGGAGAATAATAAAAAATCATTAGGTTCTGAAAAGGTAGGTATCCAATAAGTTGATAAATTTACTTTATTCTTTTTCTAGTGTAAAACATTAAAATCAATCTTTTTGAAAATAGATTTGAGAGTAAATAAGTTGTACTAATGGTTGTACCATTATTCTATGGTTGTACGTACAGCTAAAAATTTGATTATGACTATATTGCCATGATAATGCAACCACTTACATTAATTGCTACTTTGTACGTTAAATCAATACTAATTCAACGTATTGAAAACCCGAATGTTTACGTCGAATGGCAAAGAGAGAGATATGATCACAGAATCTTCTATTACGATTCAAATTAAACTCTTTCAGTATTTCAACAAACTCACCGCTCACATAATCATTCGTTACCTAGATACTTGAGCCAAGACAAAAGCACTTCTCAGTCATTGTAGAATACATAGTAAATGAAAGATGTTAAGAAAACGAAAAGGTCAATAGGTGCGAGAAGTGATTCCAAGAATTGACGAACAGATTACTCACTTATTTTCGATCAATTCATCGGACAAAGTTTCATTTAGGTCATTAATGAATTTTCACAATTGGGAACTGTAACAATCAAGAACGGTAGATCTAATATTTTAAAAGAGCCAATCCGATCAAGTTAAAATTATGCATGGTCATTAGGACCAAAACTTTATCCGATGTTAGTTTTACAATTTGTAATCCAAATCGGACTAGAACTGCAAGAGTAATAGACATTCTAAGCTGATTTTGAATTATTTGTCAAATTTGTTGTAAAGTGAAAGAATTATGCATCGCAGCTCGTTCCCTGACAGATGAGGTTTGTCTACCAGGAGAGCTGTATCCAAATTCAAATTGATCAATTTTAAATTGATCGGACCAACCAATCGAATGATAATGTTTTTAAAATTTGAACCAATCACAGGATCCCATAAAAAATAAAAACGATTCCAGAGACCGCATAAATTACGTTAGTATGTGTGCAAAATTTCAGATCGATTGGTTGTGCAGTTTGACCTGGGCAGTGCAGGCAAACAAAAAACAGAGAAAGTGCCATAAGAGTACCGAGGTGACTCTCGCTACGCTCGCTCAATTAGTAGGTATGTGTGCAAAATTTCAGATCGATTTGTTAAAAAGTTTGACCTGTGCAGTGCAAGCAAAAAGAAAGAAGAAAAGAGGACTTCATAAGAGTGTCGTGGTGACTCTCGCTACGTTCGCTTAATAATTTGGTCACCCTTTGCGATATTTTCATTTTGCGTTTTGGTAGGAAAAATAACACCGTACAAAGATTCACAGCCAGCTTTCCCCAAATGATAACATTAAATGCCTTCCCTTGATCTTTTGCTAAGCCAACACCTCCAATTCTAAAGGACATTCGTTTTACAATTAAAATTAATGATTATAATACTTCTTCTTGCTCAAGAAATGATCTGCATACCTAATTTATTTAAGTTCATGACACGTAAAAAAAAACTAATACAGTATATATGACACGATTTGCGTTGTATGTTTGTCCATGATACATAAAACTAGCATGATTGTATTTGTAATTGTAGTTGTTTAGAGTTCGCGGACGGCGGAACGCTTGACAAGAAGGTGTCGACACAGCAGAGCAGTCATGACCACTTGCACGACAGAAGAAGACATCTACGAGTGCACACTATCCAAAGAGACGCAGAAATTAGCACTAGACGAATTGAGAGAGACGAAATGTGGACGAGATCAATGTCTGGTACAGATGAGGGAGTGGATCAAAGCCAATCCGAGGATAGAGAATTGCAGACTAGGTAATTACATTGTTCATAAAACAAATAATGATTTGCACAAAAATAATATATTTTATGAAAAATTTTTATCCTGTTATTATTTTAATATATTGTTCACAAGTATATATTTATGTATCTCAGAGACAGAAGGCCCGAAGTCCATTTCAATGATTCGTGAGGTGAACTCAAATACCAGTATGAATAGGTATAGTCAGGGAAACTAATGGTTCATACTGCCTCTCTCTGACCCATATCATAAACATGTTTTCATATGGGTCAGAGAGAGGCAGAGTATGAACCATCTAGTTTCCCTGACTGTTAATTCTTCTTTCATCCAATCGTATTTGTTCTGGTCACACGAGGCATTGAAAGAGATAAGTAAAGCTTTCAATATGGACTATCAATTTACAATAGATAGAGCTTGATTCAGAGATTCCAAAAATGCATGTTCAACTCAAAATCGAGAAAATGAACTTCCGGCCTTCTACCTCTGAGGTAAAGATTAATATAAACCATATTGCAATAATATTGACATACTACTCAACTATGAATTGATCATTATTTCTGTAGTCGTACTTGACGGGAACAAATTCTTGCGATCAACCCATCCTGCATAGCCTCATAAAGGATACAGTCATTCATTACCTAATCTACGATAATCCATTAGAAATTACAGATTCAGCTAAGCCAATTCACATTTATTTTTAAATACTAATTGCACTGTTATTAAAGATGAATGTGAATTGAAACGAGTATAGTAACTTCACATCAAACTCTTCGTGTGAAGAATTTATTGGTTATCTCTTATCATTGTGACGATAAAACCTAGGAAGTTCATATTACTATCAACCTACTATATATGCAATGCAATACCTACCTACTCAAACTTTTACACAAACTGACAGGACCTTAAGCTGGGTTCCCATACTTCGCATCGAATTCGCTTCCGGTTCGCTTCGCTTTCGCAAAATGGCTACCTTTTAACAAAGGAAATCGTCCATGTTTACATTCCCATGTTCGCGTGTTTCGGTTTCGTTTCGGTTTCGTCAAAGTTAAAATTGGCAACCGAAACACGCGAACATGCGAATGTAAACATGGACGATTTCATTTGTTAAGCCCCATTTACACGGTAAAATTTCCTGTAAAATCTTTTATAAAATCTTTTCGTAAAATCTTTTCGTAAAATCTTTTACAGAAATAGAACATGTTTTATATCATAAAAGGTTTTACACAACCCTTTAACAAAACATTTTACGAAGATTTTACCATCAAATTGGCTTGTTTACACGGTAAAATTTCTTTTAAGAAAAGATTTTATAAAAGATTTTACAGGAAATTTTACCGTGTAAATGGGGCTTTAAAAGGTAGCCATTTTGCGAAAGCGAAGCGAACCGGAAGCGAATTCGATGCGAAGTATGGGAACCCAGCTTTACCTGTTTCCAGTTACAGGGGAACTGTGCAATAGTTTAGTTTTTACACTTGCCGAAAATTATGACAAAATTATTTTAAAAATGTTAATTTCAACTTCACTCATCACCTTGTGATTTCCAGACGCCAATTTTCTTCTCCGCTTCCTTCGCTTCAAGAAGTTCAGCGTGATTCTTGCTTGCGAGGCTCTGGAGAGATACCTGCTGTTGCGACAGACATTTGACTTCGCGTTCAGGTCGCTGGATGCTCTCAACCCCGCCATGAACGAGCTCCTTTCACTGGGGTAAGTGCCCCAGATGGTCCCAGATGGTCCCAGGATGTATTCCAAGTGGAGAGTAAGAGCCCAACCCGCGCGAGTATGTGGTGTAGAGCCCTCAAAAGTTAGTAGGTACATATATTTTTTCAAAAATAGATTGATATGGATATGATATAGATATTATTGATATGTAAATTACTCCCTAATTTCAGTAATATTTTAATATGATAACCACGTAAATGCCCTCAAATGAATCTCCCAGTACCAATGACTTTAAAACAGGGAGTATAGAATTCCGATCTTGGCTTATAAAATACACATAATATTGATTGCTACAATTTATTTTTTCCCATAAAGTGGGTCAAAGTACATGAAAATTAAATGAAAAACTAGATAGGTGTCAAGGCACTGCGTTTTTGACACAAGTTTACTTTGGAGGGACGTGGATTTGTGTTAAACACTAAAATTATTATAATTTTAATTAAATCAAATTATTTGTTTTAAGAAGTACATCAAAATTATCAAAATTATTGTTTAAATGATTGTTTGCATGCCCAAGGGGTGAATTATAACTATCTAGATCATATGATATAATCAAGTAATCAAGAGTATTAGATTTGGAATGGTAAAATCCTGAATACTTCGTGGTTTGTTTTTTTGGTGTCTAATGTTGTTAATTTTATTAAAATCCCTGATTAATCACGTTACCACTGAAGTGACTTAGCTTGTTTAGCTTCTAAGAGGCCCATTTTGTTAAGATTATTACATTTTATAATTGCATCACAACTTTTTCAATAGTGTATGAATGAGATTGTAAAATCATTCTGCAATAATGTTAATCTTCAATTATTATTGATAACTTTTATCTCTGATTTAAAAAACCCATGCATTATTATATCGATGACGGAAAGTTTGCCAATTACATTCTCTCAACAATACCAATATGCAACTGCTGAAATCATTAAATTCATATGAAACTACTTCATGGTAAGAAGAAAATCAATAGATTCAATAAAATAAAAGATTGCATCCACTTCCTGGAGGAGAAAGCATAGCAAAGAACGTCATATCATCAACTTCGCTCTAAAAATAAAGATATTTATTATTATTATTATTATTATTATTTCAATTCTTAAGTCAGAGAATGCTCCTTCTATTAAGATAAGCTCGTTGATTGGCATACTTTAATTATGAAGTACCTAAATAATTCAATTATATCAATTGAATTGTTTGAAGACATGTGCATGTGTAATTCTTTTTACTTTACTGAAAAACAGTCAAGTCAAGAAAACCTCGTTAATTTTTGAGCATGACAAAAATTCTTATAGTTTCAATTTCAAAATTAAATAATTTAATACTGCTTGGACAGAACTGGCTAACAAGAGAAAACATCGAAAGCATGGCATTTGAGTAAAAATTGCCATAAATTAAAAATCCCAGAAATTCTTCACTAGCTACACATGCTAATCAAAGTTTAATATGTTATTTAGTTTTTTTTAATTTTAGGTCCAATTAGTTGAATCCCAAATTTTGTAGCCTCCAGAGCTTTGCACTAGAATATACTGAACTATGTACTACTGCACTCAAGTTGAAAAATCTAGTCATCACATATTTACAAAGACAATCTTGAACAGGTTCGTCTTTGCTGTTCCAAAGCGCGACAGCTTTGGCCGTCGCACGCTCGTCGGGCGACCGGGAGTGTTCGACCCACACAAATACGGCAAGGAAGACATGTGTCGCATCTTCGGAATCGCAGTAGAGACTCTACTGGAAGACGAGGAGAACCAAGTGAGAGGGTTCGTCTACTTTGGCGACGGCAGTGGCGTGGGTTTTCCATACCTCACGCTCTTCACACCCAAGGAGGCTGTGCGTATCGTCAAGAATGGAGAGGTCAGTGCGTCAGGACTTGTGAAATAATAAACTAGGAAAACGCTCAGTGTAACGCGTTGATGAGCGAGCACGGGTACGTGCAAATTCTCGAACCGGAAATGCGTACAGAACGCACAGAAAACCCATCCATACATCTATATTGAATTAAAAAATGATCCACTCAGTCAACATAAATGTATCTGCTTTTCATTGAAACGTGAAAATAGCATCTAAGCACTGTGGTTCTAAAGCAAATCAGATCTATGTGGTAGTGGACAGTTATTTCGATACGATCATCTCTGACAGCTATTAAAAATGTCAATAAGTGGATACGTTCTTAACTGATAGGGCTGAAAATTTGTAAAATAAGAGACATTGTTGGTCTTAATGACCATGCAAAATATGAGTTTGGTCAGAATTATCGAAGACCATTTTCATTTTTCAACCTATCAGGGGATATTTATTTAAATTTTAACCAATCAATGGATTTCAAAAAAAATTAGGGTCAGCAAACAGAAAAGGTTGTCTCTACATGTGTGCAAAATTTTAGATCGATCGGTGAAACGGTGCGACTTCCATTGCTCCAGGTAGCAGCCAAAAGAACACAAAAAAAAACAAAAAAACAGAGGTCTGTGTCAAAAGAGTCAAAAGGAGACGCTCGCTTCGCTCGCTCAATAATGGCATTCCTTTGGAGTAAAGCTGAAGGTTTATGCATTGATTTGTTATAATTAAAAGTTTTTTTATTGATAACAAAACAAATTAAATCATATTTATTTGAGGATACAGACGATAAAAATGATGATACTGAACAACTGATATAATTTCAACCTGATTTTAGCAAATAAGGCAAAATTTCATCCCACCATATTAATTGCAGCGCACACTCCCGATGCGGCATAAAGAAGGATGTACGATCAACGTGAATCCCTCGCTCAAGTTCTTGGTGGACTTCGGAATGTCGCTGGTTTCAGAGAAGATGAAGAAACGACTCAAGGTGAGGAAACAGCACAATGGGACTGACTTCATCTTCTTTCCTTCTGCTCTCCCCACTTGATGGGGTCGGCAAGGCAAACATAAAGAGATTTTACAAGTTAAAGAACAAAATGTGTGGTAATTTTTAATGGTGGGCGTGGGGTTAATGTTAAACCACTGAATGCATTTAACATTATATTTTCAACCTTTAAAGCTATTAAAATAATAAACCTAGTCAGAAATTAAAATATAAAATTTGCTTTAATTCTGACTGAATGACTGATTATGGGGTACCTACACATACCATAAATATTAGTTGTTTGCTTTTCCCAAGATAGGTAGATACATATAGAAGCAAAATCTATGCCGGCAGCCACATACTCTACAAATAGCCATCACTTGTATTCTGCCAGGAATTACACTAAATATGAAGTTTGCTCATGTCAAATTATCCTCATAGGTTTTCACGTCACTAAAATCAGCACTGGACAGCGACAGCGTGGAGGCATCGGTTTTGCCAAAAGAGTACGGAGGCACGATGCCGATGGCCGAGATGATCGAGCTGTGGAAGAAGGAACTGTACGCCGCACGACCACAGCTGCTGGCCAACGACTCCATGACAGTGCGAGAAGAGATGTACAGCATGCAAGCCAGAGTCGGCGCCGTGTCAGCACTGAGAAATGGCGCCAACCGTTGCGCCAACGCCTTTGACACCGGTATTCAAGGAGTCACGGGAACTTTTAGGAAGCTTGAGCTTGATTAATTAATTGTTGTGTGTTTGGAATTTAATGTGATGAGGTGATGGTTTAGTTAACTACGCTTCAGATAGAAAATCATTTAAACATTTCAGAAATGTGTAAACTGTTGGAGAAGTACTTCATGTTGTTTTATAGTTAAAAGTAAGCACATTCATTACCATTTGTTAAAAAAACACTTTTTATTGATATTTCATGCTATACATTGTTTATATGTTTAAGCTGTTCGCTTTAGATATTTTGTAGTTACCATTAATTAAGTAATAAAACGTATTATCTAGTAAACTTTTCACTTCTTACTCCACTTCACCTTACACTAGAATAGAAACTAATATTCACATCAAATTGTTTATCTACAATTTTAATCCTGCAGATGGAAATTGACTTTTAAATATAAATAAAAAAATATACAAAACGGTTTACTGTCAACGTAAAGAATGTCAGTAATCATGATCTAATATGAATTACCTAACCCACAAGAAAGCTGAGAAGCGTTCTTTGTGGTTCACAAAACTAATATTTCTGCAAACTGTATCTTGAATGTAAGTGAATGTTTGCAGTTTGCTTACTACAGACTGATGACTTGAACAGATTTCACACTATTTTGAGAACTGTATCAAAACACATAGGTAATATTTATGTACCTCTCTTTACTTCTTTCAAATGCTCTTTTCAAATATCATATTATAAAGTTTTGAGGTCAGTTTTAGATTTTGCAGAAATTGGATTACTGCTACCCATCAGAAGTAAAATTACAGTAGGTATATGCTTTCTCTCTTGGACAAACAAGCCAATTTATGATTAATGGAAGGAAGAAACACATTTTCTGCACACTGTCCAGCTGTGAATATGACTTAAGAAAGTAATTAACTGATATTTTGGATGAAGGACAATTAATTAGGTAATTACCTTCTAAATATTAAATGTAGCAATCTTCCTGGTCGCAGAGGAAATGCTGCAATCGGAAGCTCGTCAACGTCTGAAGATTACAGTCTCGAGCGCGTAATGAAGACCCTAGGCTAGGCCTTGCACTCCTCGTGAAACGGCTCCAGAGTTCGAAAGTCTCTCCACGTCGGCGGCAGAGAACTGTGCAAGTGGTTCTTGCATCGCTTGCATGGGTCGTTGAATAACGTGATGTAACTGTGGAACCACGTCTGAGAAGAAGAAAACACAATGAGTTGTGTGTACTTCGTTGTAGAAGTTAATCGAGGTTTTGTTCTTGCAATATTGTCTTTCTGATTATTCCTCTGAGCATGCTGCAATTTGGCACATATTATTATTTACTAGGAAAACGCTCTGTGTAACGCGTTGATGAGCGAGCACGGACAGGCGCAACACCTCGAACCGAAATTATGTCGATCGAAAATATCATTAAAAGCCAATAATTCTTGAATTTCGTCAGACTCAAGTATAAAAATCTCAAAATTGTCCTAAAAAATTTGTCCCAATAACCATGCAAAGCTTGAACCTTTTGAACCTTTCTGATTGAACTGTTCCTCGTTAATATTCAAAAATCACAGGATCTCTTAAAAAAAATAGACCTGGGACCACTCATATGATAAAAGTGTGTGTACTTACACAATATTAGATCGATCTGTTGAATGGTCATATCAGTTTCATACGTTTGAAAGTTTCTACTCTAACTACCTTGGAACTATAAAGAGTCGAAGTAGCCGTGATCAACATTTTCGAGAAATTTGACAGCCAACACGCAAAATGTCCGTAAAACGTCAATAACTTTTGGATTGAAACATAGATTAGTCTGAAAATTGTCAAAAATGCAGATAATGTTAGTCCCAATGACCATGCAAAGTTTTAAGTTGATCAGTCATACGGTTCAAGTTTAAATTTAAAAAATAACATAAAAGATTTTTTTAAATTTTAACCAATGGGAGGATTTGGCTGAAACTTTGTAAGATTGGGTACAATGTTGGTCGCCATGACTTGTCAAAATTTCAAATTGATCGGAACTACCAATCTAAAGATATTTTTTTTTAAATTTGAACCAATCACATGAGCCCGTTCAAAAACGATCCCAGGGACCGCATAGATTACGTTAGTATATGTGCAAAATTTCAGATCGATTGGTTGTGCCGTTTGACCTGGGCAGTGAACACAAAAAAAACAAAACAAAAAAAAAACAAACAAAAAACAAACACACAGAGAAAGTGCCGTAAGAGTACCGTGGTGACGCTCGCTACGCTCGCTCAATTACTAATTCCAGAATTAATATGCAACCTGATAATCTTTTAAGAAAATCCCATTGACTGAAAATTAAATGGATTCGCCCCACACCTTGTGACCAATTTAATTGAAATTTTGCAAGTTATTGAGAATAACATGTTATTTCACTTTTATCACTATTAAGGGGGGATGCCCAAGTAGAGGTCTCCGATAGATATCTGAATTAATATGCTTTAATAGATAATTTCCTTGTGCACCATATAAACGCAAGAAAAAGTGGGGTAGCCGAACTAATTTCCAAGATATATCACTTTATAAATTTGAGTTAGCCCTATCTTTAACATGGTAAGTCGAAAAAACACGGTAATTTTCCTAGTAAATATTAGATTTAAACTATTTTCCACCGATAGATTTTTTCCAAAAACTATCAGTATCAGTATGTTTTTATTGATTTGCTTTGTGCACAAAACACGGTGGCAAAACATATAATGTAATTAGATTCATATAAAAATAACTAACATAAATGTGACAATGATGAGATGATAATAATGTATATACAGTAGATGCAATGAATAATAAAAATAATAATAATACAGTGACATAGATTGACATAGATTAAAGATTCAAGAAGACTCGTCAATTATCTTGTTGAATTCCATGATGTTCCCTACATCCTCCAAGGCCTTCGGGAGTTTATTCCAGAGTCTCACTGCTCTACCGAGGAGTGAGTACCTTCCCATATTGGTCTTGTGCATTGGAATATGTAGTTTCCTCTTATGGTCTAAGCGTCCAAGGAACATTGGAGGCTTCACAAGCTGGTGTAGATCGTTCCAGCCAGGGTCTCCGGAGACGGTCTTAAAAAGGTACCTTAGACTGCATTTCTTCCGGCGGGATGCCAGCGACTCCCAATGTAGGTCATCCATGAGTCTTGATACGCTGACGTATCTAATATTATGCGTATTAGACATAGAGGTATTTATTAAGATTTTTATATATACACCTAGCCGTACGTTTTTAAAAGCTAGGCGCCAAATTCTAAATAATTTTCCTATACCTCCTGTGTTAAAATTTCTTAATCTTCCGAAGACATCATATTGAAAACTCAATATAATTCGAGAGTTGCAAGTTACAAGACATTTGATGAAACTTTTATATAAAAATATAGTTGAAATGTTGAAAAAATTAATAAAAGTCGTACATTTCAACAAAAAATATTTTCGGAAAATCTACTTAAGCATAAGTTTCTGCAATGCATCTCAGATTTTCATTTGATTTTTGAACATTGCACTATTCTGCAACCAGGCTAATGGCGACGGATGATGATGATAGGGAGATGATGGTAAAAAAGGGTTGGTTGTCGACGTTGTGGCATCAATCAACATTTATCTCTTGACTGAAGAAACCACAAAAAGCCCTACATGGATAGGTACACTATCAAGTGAAAGTAGAGAGCAGCATGAATAATGCTCTCTCATTGGCTGACAACTGTCAAGTGACCTTACAGTTGGGACAGTGAGAGTCTGAACTCTCACCAGATGGAGCCACCGTCACTTACTCTGTTAGGCTGAGAAAGACGTCATTGCAAGGTGAGAGCGTAATGAGGTCTTTCTCGGCCTAGCAGAAAAACTGCCTATCAGCGCATTCTAGTGAGTCAGACTCTCGCTTTCCAGACTGTACTTACATCTCTGCTATTCGGTCATGATCGAAAAGCAGCTAGAGTAAAGTTGATATCTAGTGTGTCGGGTGTTTCAGTCAGGAAGAACGTAATCGAACAAGGGCCTCTGGATTTGCAGTCCAGAGCAAAGCCCCCGAGCCAATTTGATATTTTGTTAGTAGGTAGAAACAGTCTCACCATGAACGAGCGCACGGCAAGTTCCGGCAGCGTCGGCGAGTAGAAGTGTAACATTGCCGCGTGAGCGTTCTCCGTCACCTTGCGGAACACTTTGTGTCGAGACTCAGTCCAGAGATCCAGCGTCTCCCCGTATCCCTTGACGACCACCCATTCGATCATGAGACCTTTGAACGCGACAACGGCTTTCAGCACGCGACCCAAGGTTATCTGAAATCATACGCCAGCGATTTAATCACAGAAATGTCAGTGCTGTCGTCAGTTTGATAAGTTTGCAGATACAATGATACCCAGGGGCGAAGCATCAGGGGAGACAGGGGAGACACTGTCTCCCCTGTTAAAATGATATAATGTGCTCATATATTTTTCATTAACATGAAATTATTGTAATTGTTTATTTAAATTTGATATCAATTAGTGTTTGATTTAATTAAACTAATTGCGTGTCATTTGAAAATCGTGTTCAATTTGGCGCTGTTATGAATTAGCCTGGCTCTGCGCGCGACGATCGCAATTCCAGACGTGTATGTAAATAACATGGGAGACATTCTCAGCTAGCGTCTCCTCGTTTATCTCTCATCCTTCTTCCACTCGTTGTTTCCAGCTTTGGCTGTTTTCTCTCTCACTCGCACTTGCAAGCCAAGGCGCGATCCTATACCGCATGTGGGTAGTCCGTTTGCTAATATACTGCAATAAAAGACATGTCTACTGTGCTATTTTAGTCCAGTAGCCACGCCACAGTACCAAGCGATTTATTTCGACTGTACTCATAACACACCGACACGTAATTCACTCACTCACACATACGCGCATTTAAAAGCGCATGCAAGCAAGCGCGGCAACACATAATTCTCAGAATAGCAGTAAACTATCAAATCTGAGTTGACATCTTGAGTTGACATAAAACTAGTTCTTCGCCCAATGAAATTACCTACGTTGTACACAATCATATAATTTTTAATTATAGATTAGGTATTTTGTTGTATTATGTCTCCCCAATGTTGGAATGCACGCCTCGCCACTGATGATACCTACAAATTACATTACCTATCTATAGGTACCGTGTTAACCCGAATATAGTACGATGTTTTTAGTTTTTTTTTATTCTTCAAATATAGGTATTGTTGGCTGATTTCTGTCAACAATACGATGTTGGGTAAGAATCTTACTTATAGTTACCCAGTTCTGTCTGTCTGTGTGTGTGTGTGTGTCAGGAACGCCTGCGCGCGCATCCTCTCAATTTCGCGCGCACACTCTCTATGTTGTATTTAAAATTAAAATGGTCGACGTTACATTGCCCAAATCATGTCCAAAATACATCTTCTGCTCTTTGTGCATAAATAAATAACTGAAACTTACCTAAATGGCAATCCTTATCCCTTTGTGTTTATAAGAAATGTATTTTAACACAGAATAACTGTCCAAATCTTTACATTATATTGAAAACGGCACTATTTTGTATTTAAAATGGTGGCCTTTCATTGCCAATCGTGTCTAAAAATACGTCTTTTGCCTTCGCAAAGTAAAGAAATAACCATAACTTACCTAAAACGTAATCCTTATCCCTTTGAGTGTGTAAAAAATCTACTAAACACATAATAACCGTTCCAAAGAGACATTACATATAGAAAACTTCTTCACGCTAAGAAACGTCAAAGTGTAATTTTTATAAATTTTTCATTTCCTGTGTATTTTAGAGGGCCATGAAAACCAAACAAAGCCGATAGATTTTTAACATTGGCCTCAAGATACAATTTGCAAACGATCAAACGTATTATTTTCTTCCTACATTTAATCAACACGGCTCTGTAACCCTCATACCAACTAAGCCGACGAAGTTTTTAAATAATGTTGTTAGATTAATCATTTTCAGTCGTTTCTTATTTCGTAGAGTGGTCTGTATTATTGAGTCATGTATTGACAACGAATTCATGTTGCTGTTGATAAAGTTTGAAGCACCAATGTTTAAGTTTTACATTGTCAACTGAATATCTATACCTTAATTAGAGGTAGATGGGCTGAAGTCCATTTTAATATTCTTGAAGTGAGGTCAGAGAACTGTATTTCTGACATCAACCAATCATTTGTAATGGTGACATGAGTCATTGTAAGAGAATACTTCAATATAACGCTATTTGTTAACATCAGTGAAACGGTACTTGATAGAGCTTGATTACAATCCAAAATTGTGCACCGCAAAATCAAACAAATTTACTTCCGCCCTACATCTGAGGAACGTATATAATGAAACCGTAGATACCATGTAATAGCATCACAAATGAAGAAAAGGTCGTGGGCATCAGGTCACGGTATCAACGTAATGTATATATATAATATATTTTTTACGCCGCATACATTGTTTTTCTTCTTATTTTTACTTAGTACGAATACTTGGTGTAAATTTGGAAACTTATATGAAATTAAACAATTACAATGTTAAAGACTTTTTCACTCAAGAGTTTTTTAGAATTATTTATTGAAATATTTCGGCTTTTTTTACAAATGCCTTCATCAGTCAATAATACTATAAAAAACTAAACTGACAAGCAAGATCTAAACAAAATTTATAGGCTTCCTTAAAATATGTAAAACAAGGTCATGAACTTAATTTACAAAATTTCCTAATTTACTCATTATTAGATTCTCAAATTTCTAATTTGAATTGTGATTAAATTTATAAATAACTTGTTCTTTGATAGTTTCAACCCAAATATTATCAAATTCTAAACTTCCCTGGCTTATAATACCAATTTTTTCTTTCTTCAAACATTCCATAACTGCACTCTCCTTATAGTATTAAGTATTATAGTATTTATATCCTTATAGTTTTTTATAGTATTATTGACTGATGAAGGCATTTGTAAAAAAAGCCGAAATATTTCAATAAATAATTCTAAAAAACTCTTGAGTGAAAAAGTCTTTAACATTGTAATTGTTTATACATATAACCTCAAGAAAGAAGGAACATCGAATTAATTATATGAAATTGTTTCATCATAATAAGTATGATCAAATTGCTTTTCTTCGTTCCTCATGTTAACGTATTCTGTTAAGATTGGGTCATCAACGACGTCAAGTGTATTAACGACGCACACTCTGCTGACAAATATTGCTGTCGTTTTATATTTACGCATACCTCACTGGTGCACATTGGTCATGTTTTACATGACGGGACCCTCTAGTTTTACTATATTGAGCAAAGTCTAAAGAAGAAGTAAGTTCTCTATGGTTCAGGCTTTACGTTTGGAATTATGATTTGAGCAATCACGATTAGAATGACACATCGATTCATTTAATTCAAGCTTCTGAATATTATTGAGAAGTGTATTTACCGATACCTGAAGAACAGCGTTGGTAGCGAATGGCCTCGATACACTGACACTCATGTCTGGAAATAACCGGTCCACTGTCGAAATAGTTGCATCCACAGTCCTGATCAAGAGGAAACCAGAAAGTAGCAATTAATTAACACATCTAGATGGAAGATGTTAAAAGAATCTGTTGCCATAAAGAAACGCGAGAGCAACATCCGAGTACTTTTTGGATTCTTACTCGTATTCTTAATCATAAGGTTAAGGTAGGTTTACATATTTGATCTTAATCATGCTAATTGATGATAAGATAAGATCCATAATAGAGATCTGGATCTCTATCCAGATGATAATAAACACATAGTTGTGCGGCTTATGAGTGACAACTGTACAGGCTTCGTCTCGAGCTTGAAGGTGATCAAAAGTTGTTATACCTACATAAAACTGATCAACTAGGTACACATTTAATTTGCTTAATTTACAGTAGATATTCTGGATATTTTTGGTTTTAATGTAGGTTTTAAACTAATACGGTTTAGGTGAAAGGTGATAGTAAAATCTGTATTCCCTCTTTTCTATGACTTGTTTAATGGGAGACTAGAGCGGAAGACATGGGTTCAACACCCGGTGCAGAACATATTATTTATTGGCTTATTCCTGCCAAACTAGAACTCTGTCATCCCCTTGAAGACAACTATGACCATGTGCTTTATTGACAGTATGATTGAAATCAGACAGTAGCAAGAAAACTTATGATTCCTTGATTTTATATGGGACCTCTAAGTACCCATTTAGGTAGTTGGTTACATGGAAGATCAACATACACATAGTGTATTTACTGTTGAATGTTCGCCATTTTGTATTGTAAGCAAATAAAGACAATTGAATTTGAATTTTTAGGTAGATAGATAAAAGAATAGACACAGCTGATTGTATTTGTAACTGTTATGATGAGATTTGAATGAACCACAATGCACTGCACTTACTGGGGAGGTACATTGTGGCTGCTCGTGAGAGTTCTTCTCCGTTTGGCGCTACTGGAGTTCATGTACGAGCGCTTCAAAGCATTCTGGCTGAGCAGAGTGACAGAGAGATTTCCATACTCGTGAACCTAAATAATATCAAAATTAAAATTAAATTCATACATAAAGCTTAGTAGGTATGTTTCTGCATGTAAAGTGCAGAAGCTTAGAATATAAGAACAATAGAAATGAATGGAAATAGGTCAAATTAATGAAAATTAATGAAATAATTTAACTACATTTTAAAATGTTAAAAAAACTTGGAAGAGGATGTTTATTTTAAATTTTATCTTTAATAACTATATTCTAGGTACACATATCAGTATAAATTAATACTAAATTGCAAGTCGTACTTTGTCACACCATTTGTAGCTGTTCACAAGTTCCGAATACAGCGCCTGTCGGTCCTGTGTGCACTCTTGACTTAAATATGCCGAGTTGCCAAGATTAAATGGACCCGGAGGTGCAGTGAGAGATCCAATGGATTGTTCAACATCCCTAGAAGAGAAAGGTACCTATAGTAATGCTTATTACTGGATCGTCACATTAAGTCCGTTGTTCGTACTACCGACTAACGAGCTCATGGGACAGTAGAAGCACAGTACAATGGTATAAAGTGTATCATGCATGTATGTAGTATGTTCTAGCCTGTAAATAACATTACAGGAGATATAAGAAATTCACAGGTAGGTATTTACTCACTTCAAATTCGTATTGACAGTTGTAAGCAAGACCTGAAGTTCAAGGAAAAACTTGGTTTCCTTTCCCTCTTCACCATGATCTGCTCGCAGCCCATTTCCTAAAATGTCAAACATTTGCCCAACACTGGATCGTAAAACTTTCACAGAATTTAACGCTGCGTAAAGATAAGGTTCCATAGCTCCCTCAACTAACAGCGTAAATTACTAGATTTTTGGACAGTGAAGTGAATTAACCTCAAACACTTTAGGCAGACATCTTGGATCACAGCCTTTTAAAAGGTGACGATCTTTTTATGGATTCCGGATTGGTCACAAAAATAGCGCGCTTTTGGAGTCGAGTATGAAACAAGGCGAAAGAAGACAAAAATCCACGGGATACCTACCCAGTATTTATTGCAAATGGGTATTATTAGTAGGATTCGTAAGTTATAGCAAAAAAAATAATATCGAAAGACCATCAGCATCTCAGGAAAAAAGCTTTATTGTGTTAATTATGTTGATAAAAGTATAATTTATAATAACCACGGCCTCCTTTATAAGTTCCGTTTCACTACGGCCGTGATAATAACTAATAGTACCTAATATTGTATTGCAAAGTACAAATAATTATTCATATATTATGCAATGGCATTTTGCCAATGTTGAAACACTATCAAGAAGAATGAAGAAAGAATGACACTAGTAATATATACTACTGTGTGTACTAACATAGACTATAGGTAGTAGCTTTATATTCAAATAATGCAAAAACCAAGAGATACGAAGGAATTCTTGCAGAATAATTGGCATCACAGCTACAGCAAAAAGAAAGAAAACTCATCCACTCAAAATACACACCACACCACAACACCAACATTCATATCTTGCAATTTAGTCATCGGAATCTGTTTCTGTAGGATCACAGTCGGCACAGTGCCAGGAATATCCACGGCGTTTCGGTGATTTCTTGACCGGTGGATCCAGGCAGGTGAAATGGAAGCACTTGCCACATTCGTCACATTTCACCATGTCCTGACTCGATCCTGGCATTTCACACACGTTACAAGTGGACATTACATCAGCCTCCTTCACTTGTTTGCTTCCCGAAGACATCCTGCTCGAACTTGTTCGAGCCTGAGCGTAGGAAGCTGCCGGTGTGACCATCACGGTCTCCGTCGTTGACGTCGCGACATACATCTGAAGACCATGAGGTGAACCTTCGCCAACTGGCCGAGGGATAGGCTTGATCTTGATCTTAATTCTCGGATGATCTTGCTCCTCCGGTGTCCGCTCAAAGTGAGAACTCTTCCGCTTACGTTTGCGTTTGTGCTCTTTAATCGGACTTGGCGAGTAACGATGATGCTTCTCCCTGCGACGTTTCTTAGATTGCTTCTGCATCATAACCAACTCATTCTCGTTTAATTCAGCCGAAAGGTGAACTGAGTGGCCAGCCGACTGGGAATTCTCTGGAGTACTAAGCCCACCAACAGGTTTGATGTACACTTTCGGAATGTCTTCATCCATCTTCTCATTTTCCTTGTGCCGCAATTTACGTGGCGCCTCCATATCCAGGCATTCCACTTCCGAGCCAGATGTTTCCTTATCACACTCAGAGCATTGCCATCCCATCAGCTTGGTCTTCTTTGGCATACGAGTAAGAGGTGGACTCAGGCATCCCAAGTGATAATACAGATGACAGGAATCACACTTGGCCAGCAAATGCTGCTCAGTGGTTTGTTGACAAATACCACATCTGTTGAGAGAGAGCTGAGAGCTTAACTTTCCTTCCCTCACAGAAATATTCCTCGGCATTGAGAGAGGCTGAGGACGTTGGAGAGGCTTGCACAGGACATCGATAGCAGGCAATTTCTTGGAGGGTAGTACTCGTGTAATGACAGAGTGATATAATTGTACGAGCTGCTTCTTGATGGTAATGTCAGATGCCAGCTCTGAATTCTCAGCAAACAGCTTCTCATATTTACAACGAATATCCTGCTGTTCATTCTCAAGTCTCTTGTTGACATCAGCGAGCTCCACCAATCGATGTTTCATGGAGGTCATACGCTCATTCCGATCTAGATAATAGCCGACGTATTCCACGTTGAACGCAGGAGCAATGTGCCACTTCTTGCGAACATCTACAAGACTTGCTACTTGTGCTTCTTCAAACTCGAGCGCCTGCGTATCAATTCCCATCAACTCGGTCTTGAGGTTGAGTTTTCTGATGGCCGAAGCACTTGTCGTCAGTAATCGAGGCATCTTCTGCGTTGGAACCCATGGTGGTATCTTGGCGCTCTTATGTCCAACATACTTCTGACGGTACTTCCCAAGTTTCCGCCTAATACGCACTTGCTCCGGAGTGAGACTGTGACCAACTTGATCATATTCCAGCTGACGTTGATGAGTTCGAAGTTGCAGAGCCATCCAGTTCCTCCGGCGACGACGCATCAGTGTCTTGTCGGTGTGCATCTTGCAGTGTGCGTAGAAGGGATCCGCCTGGTCCACCTCCTCAGAGTGAGCTTCGGAGAGAAGACCTTCCCTCTGCGCACACGTCACGTGGAAGTACGTTCGACACATGCCTGCATCGCACTCGATGCAGACACCAGTACGGCTGTAACGCTGATCATCGCACAAACTGCATGTTTTAGCTCCCCACTTGTTGTACGGCATCTCGAACAATGTTACACTTGACAGTTTGTCCACCTCGCCAAATGCTACCCCTGGAACATAGAGTGCACAAACCAGATGAACCCACTTCCCAACATCCGTCTCCTTGAATATTCCTCCCTTGTTGGGACAGAGTTCGCACGACGGATTCATGACTCCGGCTCGGCAAGCTTCACAGAACCAAGGTGCGGTGGAACAAGACGAGATGGTGCTCGAAATACTAGCCGAATCTGACACTCCGTAGCAACCTTCGTGAACCGTTACACCACAACTATCACATTCTACAATCTCATTAATATCATCGCTTCGGTCTCCAAGACAGCTGCAGCATATGAAAACTTTAAGGCTCTCCTTGGCATCGTAAGAAAAGCTACTCATGTGCTGCTTAAGTAATTCTGCAACAGATATATTTTTTGTTTTGGAAGGGTTGGAAAAAGAGTCTATTGGTCGAAATGAGCTGTCATCCTCCTCATCACTATCATCCTCTTCTTCACTTTCATCCTCGGCATCCTTCTTTCCAGCCTCATCGGAATCAAGAGAGTAGTCATCAGATTCCTCGTGGTGATCTTCAATTCGGAAATCGCTATCATCTGAACTCTCGCCCAAATCTTCGAAATCCAGAAGGGGCTGATGAGGACCCGGTTTAACCCGGCGCTTCTTCGGGTCCCGTTCAAAGCCGCTCATGTCCTGTCAGTCAAATAAAAGAATAACATTTAGTATGTAACAATTATGCATTACGCAACAAATATCATGATACTGAGAATGAATATACCTACCATATTCAAAATAGCGGTCAGATGTAATATAAGGACGAGAAAAGAACTCCAATCAACAAAAAGCTACTAGCAAGCAGGAGCAGCGGAGCAGCCATTAGCGAGATTTCGCTGCGGGTGGGTGAGGCGGACGGAGGGGGAGAGGAGAAAGAAGCGTGCGACTGCGACGTGATCTAGAAGGCAGTGATCGAGGCGCGAAAGAAATTAAAATGCCGTGAATTTTGAACATTCTTCACAAATAAAAATGTTCAAAAACAAATCTATTGTAGGTAGTCAAGGTGTGTGGTCACATCACGCAGCCAAAATATTTAACACTATCATAAATAAAATAATCTTTAATTTCCTTTAAAAATGTATCCTTCCACGCTCAATAGATGTATTTATTGGAAAAGCTAAAATATTATTATTTTATTTTATTACTTAACAAAGCGCAACAAGTAGTGTACTTGTGTACATTCCGAGATAATCCCGAAAATCCGGTTCTGTTATTATGAAAAGCCATTATTGGAATGGCATAGTTCACAGTCATATGATATCAATAGTAAAAGCATGCAATATCAACTTTATCTCAAATTCTATTTGTTTGAATTGTTGAATTGATACTTATTGAATAATAATTCATAATTAAGAAGAAAAATATTTTATTAAATTTTGCTCTACCATTTTCTTTTAATAATAATTTCGCAATTATACATTCTATAATATGCTTATTATTTTAAATGTACAGGAAGTGGGAATGGCCAAACATTTTTACTGGAAAACCATATTGAGAACTGACACAATTTGTATAAATTAAATATTTCGTAGTGACTTGTCTCTTATTATATTTATTTTTTTAATTTCGGTAGTCATTTTCTTAAATATTTTAGTAGATTATCCTGCAGGCCACATTAAAATGTGACTGGGATTTTTAGTTGACTGGCTGCTATTTTTTTTTTTTTTTTTTTTTACAATATTCTTTATTGGTTGTACACAAGGTAAACAGAAAATACACTAATAAAAAACATAAGTACAAGAAATAAAGAATTGTCGCTCACAATCACCGCAAAACTGGCATCAGGACGCCAGTTTAACTGCGGAGTTAACAAATAATAATAGGTTTTCCGACATGATTAAATATTTTACACTATATTACATATTATATTACAAGGAAGAATACACAAAGGGGAAAACAATGCACAGATATATTTCAAAGTGCGTGGGGTACCGATCAATCAGTTGTGTAAATTTTTTCTAGTTTGTGGGCCAAATATTTTTTAAGTTCGTATTTCAAAATAATATATTTTTCAATGTTCCTTAAATAAATCGGGAGTTCGTTAAATAATGTTGGAATTATATATTGGAGTTGACGCTGTCCATGTTTATTATTATATCGCGGAATTTTGTAAACGCCTACACACCTAGCTCTAGTATGTGTAGCAGTTGTCTCTATTATTTTAAAGTTATTAGAAAAATAAAAATTTATCAGGAGTTTAAATTCAAAAAGTAATGTTATTGGCAACGTGCGACAAAAATTGAAAATATTATAATCATTTTTAATTATGTCTAACTTAATTGCAGGGATCATGTTCAATAAAATTCTTCTCTGCAGAGTGTATACCTGCTGGACATATGTTTGTGATGCGTTACCCCACGCAACTAGACCATAACCTATAATTGATTCAACCAAGGCAAAGTAAACTGAGCGCAAGATATGAAATGGCAAGATATATTTTAAGTTGTACATTATGTAAACGCATCTGCGAAGTTTCTTACATATGGAAGATATTTGGGGTCTCCAAGTGAAGTTTTTGTCTAATGTTATCCCAAGATATTTAATTTGTTGCACACTTTCAGCTGTTGGACATTGACAATTCGCCTGGACAGGACACTGATGCAAGCACTCATGGGAGTGACAAATAACTCTAACTTCATGATTCCTGTCTGAGTTGAATGGTGAACATATGTGCATCAGTTTAGTTTTATCGGCATTTATGGTTAGTTCTTTATCGTGGGTCCATTTCAAAATATTATCTAAATCTTCTTGCAAGTTATCATTAACTGTTTTCAAAGATTTATGAGAAGATAGAAGTAAAATGTCATCCGCATATAGATATATCGCACAATTTTTTATGATCTTTACGACGTTATTAATGTATATCAAGAATAAGGTAGGTCCTAAAACCGAACCTTGCGGAACACCAATGTTGCATGACTTTGTTTCACTTCTACTTGATCCTATATTTACGAAAAATTCTCTGTCCCTGAGGTAACTAATGAACCAAGATAGCAAATTCCCTCTGATACCGATATTTTCTAACGTTTCAATGAGTTTAATATGGTTTATCGTATCGAAAGCTTTGGATAGATCTATGAATAAAGCCAGAATGTGGTTTATATTATTTAAATTATTATTAATATCATCACATAGTGACAGAAAAAGATCCGATGTACTTTTACCCTTTCTAAATCCGTACTGATTATCCGAAATTATTTTAAATTCTTCGAGATATTCAACTAACCTGGATGCTACACATTTCTCCATTACTTTCTCTATTATAGGCAGTTTTGCAATTGGTCTGTAATTTCCAAATTTCAAGTGGTTACCTTTTTTGTATATTGGTTTAATTATTGATGATTTCATAACTTGCGCTACGTTACCCGCCTTGAGACTGAGATTGATATATTTGGTTATAACAGGGGATAGTTTTTCAGACACAAGTTTCAAGTCAACCACGCGGATACCATCACTACCCGGACCCTTACGATTATCCATTTCATTTATATACTTTTGTACTTCGTTTTCTTTAATAGGTCTGAAATACATTGATTGTAGGCACCGTACATTCTGAGTGTTGATTAGCAAATTTACTGGGCAGTTGATTTTAAGTATTTCGATTTCATCAATAAATGTTTTTGCAAAATTGTTACATATTGTCTCGTCGTCCAACGTCTTACCCAAATATCTGTGGATCACCTCATCAACTGTGTGTTTCTTGCTCTGACCCATAAAGTTATTAATGATTTCCCAAGTTACTTTTAAATTCCCCTTTGACTTTTGAATTAAGTTGCTGTAATATTTAAATTTCCTTCGATTTATAGATTTATTCAAATTATTACGAAACTTATTGTATTCTGATCTTAATTTAGGTTTGTCTGGATGAGTGCTTCCACATCTTTTCCACTTTTTGAATAAGCGATCCCGTTTCATCATATCTTCAAATAAATCGGGAGTAATCCAGTCCTTCCTTTCCCTCTTTTTCATTACCTTCACTCGTTGAGTTCTGGCCTTATCGTATTCTCTCGCAAAGGTTTTCTGCACTTGTTCAATTATAGCTACGTCATTATCAATACTCAGAAATTCATACCAATCAATTCCGCTTAAACTTTTTTTGAGTAATTTTTCATTAATTAAAGTATGTTGTTTACAAATTGTTCGATTACATTGATCTGTTTTCGCAAATTTATTTACAATTAAATGTGTCAAAATCATGTAATGGTCTGATAGTTTGGTAGTCACAATGGCAGATCTGAACTCAGTGAATTTACACTTTATGTAGATGTGGTCAATACATGATACAGTTAACTGATTCTCTCTAAACTCTTCTCTTGTAACCTTATTTATGCATTTCATGTATCCGTGCCCAGCAAGATTATTTTCATATAGTTCGACAACACTATCTTCTTCATCCAATACATTTATATTTACATCACCAATGTATATACTATTGACACATCGTCCCTCACTCTCTTCAAAAAACACCTCACACTCCTTTATAAATTGAACTCTGCTGTAACTCGGCGGCCGATATATAGCCAAGAATTGAAATTCAATTTTCGAATAGTTAAAAGTTATTAGACCTGAAATGGATTCACAACTATGAAAAACATAATCTTGTTCCCTGAATGTGTGTACATCTTTGACAAAAATAACAATTCCTCCACCCCTTCTGTTTTCTCGAATTTTATAATAGGCATTATAACCTTCGAGATAACATGTTTGTTCGTATACATAGCTTATACCAATCTCAGTCAAAACAATTACATCAATGACCCCAAGATGCCTTTGCATCAGGATAGTGAACTCATCCCAGTTTTTGTTTAGAGACCTTATGTTTAGGTGGGCCACAGTTATACCATTAGAATACACAATATTATCAATACGAAACCAGTCGTCAATCTCGTCAACCACAGAACAATTATCATTTCCACAATCAATTTCATCTTCATCAGTCCATGTTTGCATTGGGTTTAACCACTAGAAAGTCAAGGTCAGTGACTGAATTAACTCTTATAATCTTGCTCGACGCGTCTGATTTTCTGACCAAAATCTGACCACGTTGGACCCAGACAAATTTATAATCTAGCTCTTTAGCACGTTGTTTAGTTTGCCACAATAAATCCGCGTAGTACGGAGACAGATTTTCATTTATATAAATACGAACAGTACCTGAGCCGTCAGTCACAATGTCTGAATTTGAGACTACCTGACGCTTTGCCGCTAGGAACTCCTCTCGTTTTTCCTGGAGCAGAACTTCACGATGATCTTCTCAATGCGACCTTGAACTCGCCGTGGGACTCGATGGGCTGCTTCAATCTCGGACTTTTCAAGACTAACGCCGATCTTCCGAGCTATGGCCAGGACAATTCCCTCAACGTCTTCGTCTTCTCTCACCTCGACGTTTAAGATTTCGATGTTAGACCTCCTCCCGTACTGTTCAAGGTGATTTAGCCTGGAAGACAGGTCAGCAATCTGCCGGTCCTTCACGTCCACCCTCGCCTCGAGGTCAATCACCTGCCGCTTGATGTCGTCTAGCACTTCGAGTTTAATGCTAATCCCTTTAACTTCTTCACGTAATTCGTGCACAATGTTCAATTTATTATTAATATCCTTTAACACATCCGAATTGTCAAATGTGAAGTTATCGTCGCCGTCGCCCGTTGGCGTACCCGATTTAGGTTTAAGTTTTGGTGGCATTACGTCCAACAAAACTCGTTTCCTGCACAGCACACGAATTGACTCGGAGCTACCCTATAGCACAACCTTCCTCGTCGAGAGTTCGCGAGCGAATGTGCGAATGTATTAGGAACAAAAATAAAAAATAGTGATGGTTTAAATAAATGTGTATATTTTACATATTATTAAAGCTTTTATATAACATATAGTATCACCTATAAACACAATATGGAATTGGCAATCACATTATAAGCATGAACATTTTGTAATGGATAACTATTTTCGATACCTACTCTGAATGATGTCACAACACTTAACATATACCTAACATCAGAGAGGTAAATTTAACCTTCACTAATAAAATATATATATCGATAGATCCACATCAATTACCGACTTGTCTCGATTCCTTTTCTCGAGGTAGTAATGATGGTGTAGGCAAAACAAACGTACCTTTTGCCATCTCAGCTAACTAGAAAGTGGGCAAGTAGCAATGTTAAGTTGGCATTAGGTTTGATGAGGAGGAAATTCGACCATTCCTCGGCTCTTCAGCTGAGGCAGACAATAATGTAATAGATTAGGGGAATGAACACATAAACGAGCAAGAGAGAAAGCTAAACTAGGAATTGTGCTCTAGAGGCTGCGAATGTGACGAGTGCGTCGAAATAGTAAACAACAAGATGTTAATCCACTGCCGACTTTTGCCAATTCAGACATGTTTAGAGTACGTCTGGCAAAATCCACTTTTTCTTCGAAGACCTGAAAATTGGAAATGAGACAATAAATTTCCTTTCAAAGAAAAATATTACTGAGAATGACATAATATTTATTTACAAGCACACTTTGGGTCCACTACATTCTATAATTTATAAAAGTAATATGAATGAGTACCTATACATTAATTACACAACTAAAACTGCTACATTAGCAAACAATTAGAAAGTTTGTTTGCAATTCCAAGAGAATAATTCAATTGTACAGGACTCCTCCATTTTTAACTCAATACCTATAGAATAGATATGTTTAAAACAAGTAAAAATCATCTCAATAACTACCATACCTGTTTGAATCAGCTCTTCTTACCCAATAATTGATTTTTGATTATATTTTGATTATTTTTAAAAAATTATACAGACCGGATAAAATAAATCTAACGGAGACTTGTTCGATACATTTCAATCAAGTAACACTTACTTTGCAGGAGGCGGGAATCTCATCTTCTGTTCTATGTACAAGGGTTCCGTTCATGTACAACACATTTGCAGCAATATCCTCAGGTACGGTGAGAGTCTGATAGCTGAAAGTGGCTTCCCTCTCAATCCTCTGAAGCAGACACAGAAACAAATTATCAGTACAATTCTACTGAAAGCAGTGGGAGAAATTGATGAATCCTCATAAGGTTTTAAAACAAGTATAAAAATTAGTGAAAGGGTAAATGTGGGCCTGAGCCTTTCAGCTCCTCTACAGATATTTTTGTTGAAAAATTGAAGGACAACTCTGGGGAGCCAAAATTATACTAATTTCTCATCAAAGGGCTGTAAGACACATTGCCACAATCAAATGATCGATTGGCTAACTTCGTTGCAGAGGTCTGACATCACCCCAAATCTCCCCGGCCCCAGTTTGACCAGCGGTAATAAGGAGGAGAGAGTAATGAGTGTTAGTACTACATGTGCTGTGTACCTTGAGAACATCGCGCGCAGCGGGGGACGTGCCGACACAGATCACATCCGGACCTGCCATCGAGACGAGACTCTTCAAATGACGAGATTCTGTCACCTGAACAAGAAAACATAAATCTTAGGACAGCTATCTGTGAAAATGGAATAATTTCTACAAAGTGGACTTTGTATGTGGAACTTATTCTACTTGGACCTTGATAGAAAAGGGGGGTGGTTGCTTGCTTTGTTATCTTCGAAGTAGCAGAGCAGCAGGGGTGATGCAATGCAATGTACTGTTGTTTAAAACTAACAAATTAAAATGTTTTCTTTGCAATTAAACATTTATTTTTATTTTTATTGCAAAAATCAAAACTTAAAACAATGGAAAGGATGTATAAACTGAAAGAGTACTTTTAGGTATCATCATTATCAGGGCCGGACTGGCCCCTGGCGGCTAGGCGGCGATCGCCGCCGAGGCCCCTGGCTATTGAGGCCCCTAGATTGTGTATAACATACTTTTTTATCATCAAAAAATCCATTGAAAGATACCAGAAGTAAAAGAGCGCCTTGCGTGGCAGGTTGGGGGCCTCAAATAAACCCATCTTCCATTAACTTCATGGTGAACGTTTTGCAGCCAAATATACATTTTTACAATCCCAAAACGATTCATATATATTACAAAAGTTCAAAAAGTGCTCTTTGGGACAGGCTGGGGGCCTCTTCTATTTAAATGGTTCTTCCAATAACAGCATTTTGAGCATTTTGAAGCCATTTAGGTACACGATTTTGCAATCCCAAAATCAATTGAAAATTAACAAAAATCTAAAAAAAAAACCTGCTCGCCAGTCTGGGGGCCTCTTAGTATGAACATCATTTAATATTATATTTATGTTGTACATTTTGCAGCCCAACCAATACTCATTTTTACATCCCAAAATGATTTAATAATTACAAAATTCGAGAAGCGCTCAGCAGGCTGGGGGCATTTAAATTTGTCTTCATTAACTTTTTGTTACCTACGCATTATGCAGCAAAATACACATTTTTAAAGTCCCAAAAACAAATTAAAAATTATAAAATTTCAAAAGCGCCCTGCGGGGCTGGCGGGGGCCTCTTATATTTGGACATTTTGAAGTCAAATACACGATTTTACAATCCCAAAATCTTTTGGAAATAAACAAAAATCCAAAAAGGGCCCTGCGGGGCAGGTTTGTCGCATTTTCCATTTTTTTCATCTGGGGCTTAACGACGCACTGTTCTGCAGCGAGGCTAATGGCGACGGAAAATCATTATTTTTATTTTCCATTAACTTTATGTTTGACATTTGGTGCCAAATACACATTTTTAGATCACAAAATCGCTTAAATAAATACAAATTATCAAAATTCGCCCTGCGGGGCAGGCTGGGTTAATTCTTTAATTTCAATCGTTGATAGCATCTTAGCTCAAACTAATACACGTTTTTATAATCGCAAAATCGTTTTAAAAGTGACTGAAATTGAAAATTTTCTCTGCGGGGCAGAATTTGGGTACATTTAACTTCACTTTCTGTTAGCCTCATTTTGAAAAATACAAGTTTACATAATCCCAAAATCATTTTAAGAATGACAGTAAATCAAAAAGCGCCCTGCCATTATTGGCAGGCCTATCTGTTATGTTTTTCTTGTGAAAAAATGAACTTAAAAAATCACCAAATTGTTTTAAAATTTCATTTTAAACTTTTAAAAATCCAAAAATCGCCCTGCGGGGCAGGTTGGTGGGCAGCTTTCTCCAAAATACTTTTAAATAGTAATAATAGCCGCCGAGGCCCCTGACGAGCCAGTCCGGCACTGATCATTATTTACCAGGTAAGTATAGCAAGTTTATGTTGCTGTTGTATAAAATTTTAAATTTAAACAGTTTTCAGTTGCCTATAAAAGTTTTTCTACAACTTATCACCTAAAAATAATTGAAACCACTAGAATTTAAAAAAAAACAGTATGATCGTTCAGTTAAGATATCAATACACATAGAATGTGATCGAAAAGAGATTGAAGAATGCTTCTTCTTTTGTCTAAAACGATGTTACAACTGTCAGCTCACAGCTAAGAGTTGATCTACGAGCATACTGACAGGTTATAATTTAATGCCGAGGTGGGAATGTTTCTGACAGACACCTACCTTGACTGGCGTGCAAGGGAACTCTGGAAATGCAGCGGCGACTCCTCTCGCCCCCGCCTCATTTGTCCACTCAGAAAGTCCCACAAAGAACTCCCGACCTGTCAACACAACGTCATCAAGTCATTAGGCAATCAAAATACCTAAAGAAACATTGCCTTTACTGAGAAGTCGTGATAAAAAGAACGTGAATCTGTGAAGTTAAATGTTAAAACAGTTTATTGGCCCTGTAATCATTATATGAAAGAGTGTGGCACGAATTACTTCTGGCCAATTTACGCTCCACATTAGTAAACTGTTTTGAGAAAATGAGATGTTTCTATCGTATCATTCTACTTTACTTATACCAAGAGAGAGGGGACTACTACATAAATATGCTCCATTTTGTTAGTACGTGAATTATATTCCCCTTCTCCCATCATGGCGAAGATAGTACATGATCGCTGATACTCTAGTATCTAGAGGCATTTAAATGCTTGAAGCTCGAAAAATAATACAAATTATATAGGATGGAAATTTCTTTTTAATTTAGCTTCGACCTCCATAAATCATCACATTTGGTATACAGGAAAAACTTTAATATTTGAAACATTGGTGCGACCACAGACTAGTTATAGCCTTGTGTTGTGCGTCCAAAATAATTGCAAAAGTAGATTGCAAACAGTTTGATAATTTGACAAGTTTGACAAGTAAGCACTTAAAGGCCTTGGCCAGGTTGCTTCAGCTTCTAAATAATAATGTGACAATAATGATTTTATCCAATATTCCAAAAAATCAAATCGATCCGACAATCACAACGATCACAATGTGACAATTAAACTCTTGCCGCAACCCGCCACACACTGAACGCAAGCCCGCAACGCATGGAGCAGTGACGTCAGTGCGAGGGACCGCCCTGCAAGCCAGCCCGCGGCCGGCCGCGTGCTCTTACGCTGCAGCAACCTCCTAACTCTATGCCGATACATGGTATCAAATATCAAATAAGTCAAATGTCCCCGGGTTTAACCGTAATTTACCAAGAAATTTTTCCCGAAAATTATTTCAAACTCGTCCACTTAGTAGTGGTTTCTTAGATACCTACAATCTGATTTCCAGACAGATTTCGGCGATGCATTCAGTAATTCGTACATTCGCACAAGGAAGTAATTCGCACTTAAATCTATTTGTAATGTCATAATCAGTCTCTGTAAAGTGGTTTGAACAAACTATAGTGATTATTTAGTAGGAGTAAAGTTGTCTCTGGTAATGTTATGAAGCCACTGTTTATATCTGTCTGCTGATGACTGAAGGAAATCGATGAAAAGAGAGTTTAATTCCATCCGCGCCTACACATTTTGAAGTAGTGTTACATTTATATACACATCATTCTTTAACCATTATTACGGTTTTTCACACGCAAGTAAAAAATTTAAACTGAAACATACATTTTTCACTTCTATTTATTCACTGCTATAGTCACGTGTGTAAACGCTTTTATAATCACCATTTCAATTGTCTATAATAATGATATACCTACTAATTACTATTATGAAATAAAATCACTATACATCCAAAGTTATTTACTTGCTAGTCTTGCTACTGTCCAGCCTTTCTCGCATAAAATAAAAACACACCACCTATTCATGAAACCACACAAATTAACTGAAGACACAGTCAACGCGCTGCATCCTGCTGTCTTGACGCCGAGCGATCCCTCGCACTGACGTCAGTGCCCCATCCGTGACCGGAAACTAAGAAGGGGTGAAATTCTGCTCATGGGCCGAAAACAACATTTTTTTTGACGCCTCAGATCTTCCGACATCAACTACCATCCATTGAAACACATACCTTAGGAAGTCGTACTGGGGCTTTAACCCGTTCAAACTGACTGTTTGATACAGGTGGAGTTAAATTTAGGTCGGGGGACTCGATCACCCTCTCTCCCCCATTTATACTAAAGTCAATTTAATAAAAAGTATGTATATAAAAACTAATAAGATTCCCCCCTACAAATGTATTTCTGCTTACACCCCTACCTAGTTAGGTAACGAAATTATTATCAAAAATAATAAATACCAGTGATGGTCGGACACACAGAAACGGGGAACTCTCTCCATTTGTAGAATTGATTAAAATATTGAACGTATACATCTAGCATGTAGACAAACAAAACATTATTTGTGGGATGAATAGTACGTAGTGAATAGTACCTAATTGATACCAGGCATGTCATACGTCACACATAGATTTTCCCGCCAAAATGTCACACGCAAGTTTATTGTGTTATTTTATGAATGAAATGTAATTTTTCGGGTAATAAGTGTACTATTTGTCATTTTGTGTGTGTTGATATTTACAATTACAATAAAAAAATGTCAGGAGGCTTAGGTACCTACTACCTATTGAGTAGTAGGTACTCTTGAGTGAAGGTGGCCAGTTAATTGATTGTGGACATAATACGAGAAGCAGCTGCTTGCTTGTGCAAGGAAGCATGGAAGACGGGAAAGGTGTTCGTTGCGCTCATTGAATTATCTCTTATAATAGACAGCACAACGTCGACGCTGACGCTACGAACACAGCAGATGCCTAATTGTGCGGAAACGGAAATAGTCCTAAATAACTGACCTACACATTTCCTAGACACCAATTAAATGCAATTTATCCATTAATAAAGTCGTCGAGCGTCCCCTGATCTTGTGATCAAGTTCCCTTCAGTTATTCAAGTAGAGTAGCGTGGTAGTATGGTGGTAGGCTCAAGGAGGTAACACCTCCTTGGCTGGAGTTGGTTTAGCAAGCTTGTACCCAACTTATAAAATAAGTATTATGGAAGCGCGACGGCGCGAGTGCACCTAATATTGTGCGTTCATTGTTCATGAGAGGAGAGGATATACTTTTACCATCGACTACCAAATACTAAATACAAATGAATCAGAATCTAAGAAAATGGGCCCGTTGATGACGTAATTGAGCGAGAGAAGCGAGCGTCTCCTTTTGGCTCTTTTGGCACGGACCTCTGTTTTTTTGTTTTTTTTTTGTTTGTTTGTCTGTCGTCTGCTCGTATACAGGTCACACCGTTTATTCGATCGAGCTGAAATTTTGCACACATGTCCAGACCAAATATGAGATTTGCAGACCCTAATTTTTTTGAAATCCCCTGATTGGTTCAAATTTTAGAAAAATTATCTTTCGATTGGTCCGTTCAATCAATTTGAAATTTAGCAAAGTCATTGCAACCAACATTTTACCCAATCATAAAAAGTTTCAGCAAAATCCTCCCATTGGTTCAAATTTGAAACCATTTTTCCTGTGATTTTTGAAATTTAAACTAGAACCGATTGACCGACCAACTTAAAACTTCGCATGGTCATTGGTAGCAACATTTAAGGTATTTTTGCCAATTTTCAGTCTAATTTGTAGTTATTTTCAAAAGATTTTGTAATTTTAGGGACATTTTGTGTGTTGGCTGTCAAATTCACGGCGACTTCGAATCTTCAGTTCAAGGCAAGGTAGTTAGAGCAGAAAGTTTCAAACGAAATGAAACTAATAATGACCGTTCAACAGATTGATCTGATATTGTGTACACAGTAATATCATATCATATGAGTGGTCCCAGGTATATTGTTTGAAAGATATCCTGTGATTTTTGAAACTTAACAAGGAACCGTTCAATCAAAGGTTTAATCGATCAACTTAAAACTTAGCAAGGTTATTGGGACCAATATTTTTGGAGATTTTGGAGATATTTATTTATACAAGTCTGTGACGAAATTCAAGAATTATTGGCTTTTAATGACATTTTCGACAGACATAATTTCGGTTCGAGGTGTTGCGTGTATCCGTGCTCGCTCATCAACGCGTTACTCAGAGCGTTTTCCTAGTATAAATTTACAACATTCAGAAATTACACGACATTTTCACTTGCTGATCAAAGTACGTAAGAATGAGTGAACGCATTTGAAATTGCGTAAGCTGACAATACGTATTGTACCTAGACACACTTTCGTTGACAAGATCGAATCATCATTTAAGAAGGTAATTTTTTAGCCATTGAGATGGTCTCAATCTGGGTCCACTGCACCGCTTTTGCATTTTCCGTTTTTATTCTTACAGCTTATCACAAATCCACAAACCGTTCACGGTAGACTTGTGATTGGTTTATAGAAAAAAACGGAAAACGTAAAACGCAAAAAACGGTCTGTGTACCCAGCTTTATATTAAAATTCTAACAGAAAACTACTGGCACTGACATCAATCATCACGGTAACTTCCTTTATTTGATCGACCTGACTGACAGGTCGGAGATGTTTTGTTTATGTTCCACATTCGGGAATGCATTTCTCTCTGGGTGATCAAATGTAAGTTCTAGAACAACAGTCGCATGTTACATGACCGGCCGGCTTCCTCTGGCTCCACGTGGTGTTTACTGACCTGTGAACAGGACGTCGCCTCCATCCAACTTGGCCGCCTCGTCAGCAATCTCCACGATAGGCATGTCCAACTCCTTCTTCAGCACAGCACGCACAGTCTCCACCTGCACAACACAAGGCAGCGAGTCAGCACAATGACAAGACGCATGTTCTGACGAAACAAGATCTTGGCACGATTCAGTTGCATGGCAATTAGTCAACTGCAACGCATCGATGTTCTAACTCGAAGTAAGTAGGTACCTATTTGCATTATTTGCGTCAACCTACTCTGTAACCTCATCGCCTCCACGGGTGTTTATAGGCGAAACCTAGCTGTAGAATGAGCAAATTTTACCACTGCACAAATAAATAAGTCGAATGCGTTTGTACGACCATACGTTATTTACTTAAATAAATCAAAACCTACATAAAATGATAATTTGTATCTTTAATTCCTTTTTTAATTTGGTTTTGTACCAAAAAAGCCAACTGTTCATTTCATGTTGATCTAGTGGAACCAGCAGGTAGCAGCTGGCTGGGCAATATTTCGGGGTTCCTCGGCACAAAAGTGTTCAAGCAGAAGAAATAACCTAATGAAACGAAATTCTCAAAATAATTAATTTTTTCCTTTTACTAAATGTCTATTTTATTACGACTCTTCTATACTCATATTGCTTCAGGGAATGACGTTAGTTATACTCTGTGAATAGTTAAATATGTAATATTTTATTGATGCTGTATAAAAAGGTGCATGGTGTGGAAAGTTGCAAGGTGGCCCACTAAGGTCCTAGTGACTTCTTTTGTTAGAAGAACCTTTGTTTGTTTTGTTATCCATTATTTGTGGGAGAAAAGACGTAATTTCTTTTCATCTTTACCATCATTTCAAACAAATTACTGAAGACTAGTTTATCATACGTACGTTCATCTTCAGACAGCATCTGGCCACTAGGAATGAAGATTATTATTTACTCAAGAAATTTCAGCGACGACCAAGACTAAAAATATGAATGAATACTGATGAGTTCCTCAAGTACTTTCATTCATGGTATTTGAATAACTAATTTACATCAAACTACAGTTCGTTACAAATGATTCAACTCTGTCGATAGATTGTTACATCAGTCACGACAATTACTTTTTTACATCTGGGTAAGTGGAAATGAAAATGAGATCATCACGTATAATACCATTTACCTGTTTGCCGGCCGCCGCCAAAACAAGTAGGTATTACATCATTGACACTGCAGGCTTGGCATAATATGTTGGTCGGTACAGGGAGTAGCAACTACATTGTCACACGATATCTGGCCGACCTTTCCCCTCATAAACTCCCAAGTGAAGCTGATTTAGCATTCAATTCACGACCACTCAGACATAGCGTTCAATTGAGAGCCATTCAAATCTGATGTCGTTGAAAAGTGTTCGTCTGGATTGGAGTGGTGATCCCTCCAGGGCGCGAGGCAATGCAGAGATGGGAGTTTGAAAGCAACAGTTTCAATTTACTTGTTTGCAACTTTGTGTAACCGGAGCCTGCAAAAGTTGCGGCTAACTTTATTTCACAAAATAACATGTAAAAAACAGGAAATGTCTACAGGAAAATCCGCCTTCGTTTTACTTATCAAATACGTAATTCTCAATAGTAACTTCTTAATTTTATCAAAAAATATTTCAAACAAAATTGACTCTAGTTCGTTCTGTAGGTAAAGCCAGGCTACACCTCCATTATTTTTCTAAAATCTGCAAGTCAAATGAAAACGTTATTTTTAACGAGCCTGTCCTGTGTGTACGTATAATTTTAGGTGTCGATGATAAAGTTTAAGCCTTGGGCGATTTGATAATAAATTTGCATACGTATACGTTGATTTTCCCAATCTATATTTTTGCCGCGCCAAAGACAAAACCATTGTGTACAACAAATTATGCATAATATTATTATGTAGTTGTAACTTGTATTGTCACTTCCATTTTACTTACTACCAAGAACAATTAAACTGCATGCAATTCCAGCCAGGGATTTGAAAAGTTTGCTGCCTGCATCTCATACCTACTGCAGTATTGAATTGTGTGCAGTATTTTAAAATGTATGCAGAGAAAGAGGGCAAACCAACCTCCTCAAAAAGTCAATATCAACGTAGCGACTGTTTTTATCTTTACAAATAAACACACCGTCACAGGTTGTTGCATATTTCATGCTGACGTCTAATAGACTAGAGTCTCTCACCTCCTTCTTGCGACTCGGCGCGCTTGGTCTGGCAATCAAGGCAATACCATTGCAAACGACTGCAGTATCTTCTACCAGCACACACTCCGGCAGCGTCTCGTCCGGCGGCAATTCAATGACGTCTAAACCAAGCTCCCTCAAGAGACGCACAAATGCTTCGTGTTGTCTTCGCGCTTCTTCCAGGTCTATTTCACCACGTGTGCGAAATGACAGCGGTATTCGACAGACGATGGCATGAGTGTACTTTACTGACGCCATGACGGCTGCGATGTAAAGCAACGACTGGCTGGAAGTGGACTGGGAAAGAAGAGAGAGGCGGCCGTGGCAAGCGCGAACTGTCAGCCAGAGAGAACGCTCCGATTGGCTGGGAGAAAGTCGATGAACCAATGAGAGAGTGTAAATAATGGAACTTTATATTTAGCGCGAATACGAATGTGGACATTCATGTTTATTGATGGTGATGAGAAGTATATATGGCACAACGACTTCTCCAAGAAGCAGCGTTTGCTTATTTTAATAGTTGTCTTTATAGTTGATCAGTCATCGTGGGTATAACTACGTTATTACATTTTCAAAGAGTTAAAGTACAGCATTTTCAAGTTTTATGTACAAATTAACTCTATTCAAATTTGACCAAACATGAAAGATATTACGTTCTGGTTCATAGCTATTTGGCAAAGAGTCAGATTGAGACTGATAAAATTATTCAAACATCACCAAGCTAAAAACAGCTATGACATAATAAAGCTTACGCTATCTCTTTAATTCTTCTTCAAATAGCTTGCTTTGTTCCGCGCTGTGGATTGAAGCACATAACGGAAATTAGCAGCAAGTTCAATGTCTGACAACGACGCCTGTGAAACGGCGTCGGAAATATATAGACTAACGAACGACTAACCGGTGCCGCCGTTAATTATTCTTGGCAATGAATTACGCGCTGAAAGGAAAGAATTCTCGAGAGATAAATGAGATGAACCAGAAAATCAGATTTTTGAAATTATACCAAAATGGGTTTAGTCCAAAGGTAGGTAATTTTATTTTTAATTAGGTACTAAAAATATGTTTTACTTTTGAGGATAATAAAATATGGCTGATCAATCAATTTCCAATATGAGAGTTCATTCACAGCTTAACTATAATTTTTATCTAGTTCCATATTTTACTTTATGAATAAAACTTCTGTATACATTCTAAGAAGTTAAAAACTCACAGCTTGAAATGATTAAAATGACATATCAATCTGATGATCTCATGCCCACAATTTATTTCCTAAAGATTATATTCCATATCCTTGCGACTGACTCACGGGAAAACAGAGCAAGCAAGACGCAAGGGTGACGGACAGCGCTAGCGGAGCGAGCCGGCAGGGGTGGGTGGAGTGGGGGTGGGACAGGTGAACACCCTCTAGCGCGGTATCGATGCAGCAGGTAGATATTCGCAAGCGGACACGTGGAGCTGCCCCCCTCACATGTGAGGGTGGGTGGACGCAAGGGAGATCTTGAGATGCTGGAGGCGAAGGAAAGTACAGAGTTTAAGACACAATGTTTTTCCCGATTGTCCCTGAAAACGAATGTTTTCATTGAGCAAACGATTTCTCTCCCTGATGACTGTTTTATTTTCGAGATCTTATTATTGGCTTTGTACAGGTCGCATCTTTCCTCCCATCGATCTGAAATTTTGCAGGATTCAGGAATTTTTGGTTGAGAAAATTGGTTATGCTCTGTTCAGTCAGATTATCGTCACCAAAAAAGTGCTCACTGCGCACGAGCAGAACCAAGTTGGTCAACACTCAACCAAAAAGCTTCCAAGTTTTATCAAAATCTTATAACATCTTCTGATCACGTCAAATTTTACAGTCATTCTCTTATTTTCCAGCCAAATCGGTGATGAAATTGCGGACTTATTGAGCTGTCAAAATGATCGAAGAGGAAAATCACTGGAACTTCTGATTCGCTTGTTCCAGAGTGTTGATTTAGCTGGTTATTTCCAAGTTTCAAACAAACGCGGATATTATTGTGTTGATTGGGTGGATCGTGTTTTGATTTCAATTCGGTATGTTTTCTCTGTGTGTTCGAGAGGTGTTGCACGTATCGACGCTTTTCTCCAAACCTCGCGCTATTTGTTTCTAACAGGTACAATGTGCAAGACTTCTGTTTTCGTAAATGGCTCTTCCTTCACACCAACGGGAACAACCCCTTCTTACCTCTATGCTGTAGGGGTGGCTGGACAGGAGGCTGGACTTAAAATATTGAGGCGAAGGAAAGAAATATCTGTGTACACGTTTACAAGTAACGAGTTCAAAAAAAACATTTTATCACAAAACAACTGGTATGAATGATAACTACGTTTTGAAATGTTTATCAAATTAATGCCCCCTCCCCCCAAGACGTACGAAGTTCATTTCTTGATACTTAATACCTTTTCGTGTAATTTGTGGCTCGAAACATATTATCTCCATCCAGGATTTATACAATTAGTCTTTAACGTGGTAAGTGCTCTGCGACTAGGCTAGTGACGGATACAATTAATGATTATTGTTAATGATTCCTACTTATAGGTGACGTGATGACGATGATGAAGGTTGGCAGACGATGGGAAGGAAGCTATCGTGGCTAATAAGAAGGGAACCTCCCCACTCCCCCAGCAATTTGTCTCATGACTTAGTGATCAAATCACAATAAAACTACCATCAGGGGCGACGGGAATTCAATCTAACCAATGGCGTACCCACTACCCAGGATGACTTTTCGGGGGGGGGGGGGGGGGGGGGGGGGGGATTTTGAAAAATTAAAGATAACTGTTGAAAACAGGTGTATCGGGGGCACCGGGAATTTTTTTAAATTGTAACTCGCAATTACTATCATTTTGGTATGCTTTTCACATGATCTGAGTCTCTTTTATCAATTTTTTGTTCACATATTATTTTAAATGTCCTGATTTCTTAGATCATGGATGCTTATTGCTTTGCTCTGATTTCGGCCCCCCCTGGGTAGACCCCTAGACTTCCGGAGTGCAAGATTAATGAATTATGTAATTTCATTGTATGTTAACTATTCACCTTCCGAATGAATTTCACTTTGCCGAGTTAACCAAAGAAGGTGAGATTATAATCTGCTGCAAAATGTGACTATTAATTTGACGCCGGCCAGTCTGCACGCACGGCGCTTTGGCACTAAGTCGTTTGATCAATAATAATAGTTCCAATGTGTCTGGCGTGGGTGACCTCGTGTGAAGAACGTTTCCTCATTCGCCGCGTGGAAATAGCATCACTCCAGATTGCTTTTAGTATTCGAGGTGACCACGTAGGGAGACTCGGCGTGGTACCATCAATATGACCCCCCCCCCCCATGTGCGTCAGAGGAAGTGAATTTTGTAAACAAAAAAGTCATAGAAACTCATTTCAAAAGTGTTAAAAAGCCAAAAAAATGCCCTACGGGGCAAAGTGGAGGCATGCTCTCCACCACCCCAATGTGTAAATTTTTTTAAAAATATTGAATATTTCAACAAAATATACATCACAACGTCTCAAAATTGATTTAAAAGTGGCCAAAAACCAAAAAACACCCTGCGGGGCAGGGTGAACTAAATTCACCTAATGGAATAATAAGTTGATTATTCTAAAATATGCTTCCAAGCCTAAATCTCTGAGAAAAATAAGAAAACCAAAAAGATTCATGTTAAAAATTAGAATGAAATGCAGAATTTTGAAATATTTGAAAATAAATTTGATGGCTACCAAATTTACCAAATTAGATTTAGCTTCTTTATCCGCCCAGTCCACTGGTCTTGACCGAGGGCATCATCACAGATTTTAATTTGTGCTCAATTAAGATTTTAATCACACAAAACTTTGGAAATGCGAATTTTATTTTTAAATTCATACGTCCTGGGTTTGCAGAAAATCACTTTTTGTACGTAAACCACATTTTGTGATAGTACATTCAAATCTCACAAAATCCCAAAACGTAGGCATTTACTATTTTGCAAAATAGTCAACTTTCCTGATTTTCTTAAATTTCTTGCACTTCCATACCATCTGGGCATTAATTTAATTAAGAAACTATAACGCCCTTACTCAGGGGTTTTATATTTATTAATTATTCCACGTGCTGTTCCAATCATTTCAGAACTTCAAAATGTGAGTAATTGGTAACCGTCTTCCGTCTATAAAAATACCACAGTTCACCATGCACACTCTACATGATATAACTGTCAACAATAACTGGAGAACTGTCAATATGAAGGAAAGTTTTTTTTTTAGGAAAAGGAGCAACAATTACAAATAAAATAAGTATCTGAGATTTCTTCACCTTTATTTGGCAAATGTTATAGTAGTAATTACAGCTTATAAAGCAAAAAAAGCTGATATATGTATATATTAATTAATGAATGAGTATGATGTTATGGAGTAGGTATGATTCTCTAAATTGAGTATTTTATAATAACTACCAATACATAAAACTGATGTTCAGAGGGTGGGGTACCGGTTGTAAAAATTTACCACAATGAAGCAATTGGCCAGCCATTGAACATTTCCTTATTGATATGCACATCCTGATGTTAACTCGACATAATCTTATGTTTTCGTGAACTAATAATGTTAGTTCTCACACCATAACAGAGGTGATCATACACTCTGCTTCCTCCATAATATCTTACACACATTCTGGCTAAAGGTTTGTTTCTCAATTCAACTCCTAATGCATTTTAAAATGAACAATTTTGGCTAGAAATGAATAAAAATGAACTTGGTACTAATCATATGACTATGTCTACATCTACTATATATATATAAGTGAAACAAGCCGAGAAGTAGAGGAAAATTGCCGTATTTACAAACAGCAAACGTGCAGCGTCAAAGTGAAAGAGCTGCCACGAACGTACAAAATGTCTGGGAAAATTCGAGTACGCTTTCTTAGGATGATTCCTTGTTTTTCAGTATTCTAATTCATGGCAGTGAAAATGAAGATCTAGCATCGGAAGAAAGCGGACGAGAGTTCATCCACTGTCAAGTATTTTTTATTTATTTTTTGTTTTTGTATTTGAAATTGTGATGCATGTTATTTACCGCCCTTGAAATGTCCACTGCTGGTCCCAAATGTCAAAACACGCCACAGAATCCCTCTAACAATCGCCACGCTTGCCACTGGCGTAAAAAACAGAATTTAGGCAAAGCTGATTTCGCAACATCGTTGTCATCGGCCCGCTTTTACAGATTAAAACCTCATCCATCGAGATTCATTTAAAATAAATGCTTATATTACACCTAATGTTTACAATAAGAATAGTTGAATTATGCAACATTCATACAACATAATGACAAACATCCACTCTCAGCCAATACTGGGACTACTTATTAATAGGGTTGGGATTCGATTTGAATTGCTAAATCGATGTCAAACTGAAAATTTCGACATCAAATCGAAATAATTTCGACATCGAAATAATTTTGACATCGTAATAATTGTCCACATCGAAATAATCGCGGCGAAATTTGGCAACACTGAATTTGCGTCTGCCCAAGGCCATGTTACTAGCGCGAGAGATGTCCCTCTCACACCCCCCTCGCGGCAACAAATTACGAAATTACGAGGAAATGATTGAAGTAAAGAAAATTTTTCATTTAAAATAAACTACAAGCATTTATTTATGTAAAAGGGAACAATTAATGAAAAAAAATTGTCGCGAATCCAGTTGGAAATTCATGGTTTTATTAGACTTGTTGCCGGAATATATCCCGTGAAGCATAACACTGTCTGCATTCAACATCCTTTAGCAATGTTGCCCGTAATGTTCACTTCAAACTCGAAAACTTTTCACAATTCACTTCGTCTCCACGGCGGGATTATATTTTTTTTTGCGTGGAAACATTCTTTCAAGAGAGAATAAAAACAACACAAGCTGAATGTCACGAGACAACTGACCAACCCACCCTCAACTGCACACGCGGTATGCAGGAAGGGCGGAAGCAGGCCACTCAGCTGATCTAGAGAGAGGCACGCGGCACTGTTGCCAGCTCTACAATACTGCGCGTAAATTCTCGGATTTTTTTTAAACGATGTCAAACGATTATTTGATTAAACAATTCAAATCGATGTCGAATCGAAACTCAATATTTCATTTGACATCGATGTCAAATCGAAAAATCGATGTCAAGTCCCAACCCTACTTATTAATCTAGAAGTCAAACAAAATTGCTGCACAAAAAGTTAAGCTGATTGTAACATTGAATGACTTACTGCGACCACATGATTAAAACGTACTGGGAGATTTGTATCTCTCCAATGATCATGATAAGCTAATTACAATTAAGTGACGTGGGATAATATACTAGCTAGTTACAGTATTTGCAATCGGCTCTGAATGATTCATTCCCATCTTTCTCTCTTGCCTAACAACGCGCACTCGCTTCTAAAACAATTCGATCGGCCAACCTAAGCTCAGCCCCCGTGTGGGACAATAAGTTGGCCGGATTCAAACTCAATTTAGTTTAGCAGCACTTCTACACTACAGGCTACGATAAATGCTCATTTCAACATAACAGGGGTATTACATTGAGAGGGATCTCAAAACACCAAGAAGGCATATGTAGTGGAATGAACAGACTGGAATACTATGGTGTGAAACAGAAAACGTCTCGCATATAATTTCTATGAAGTTTAGCCTCTTGGGTTCTACCTTCTGGATGACCATTGAAACGATAAAAGCAGATTAATAATTACTACATTACGAAAATTACAATCTTTTGTAAAAAATGTTCTAAATTCAGTATAAAAAAATGTAGAAAGTGTTGGCGTTATTCATTGAGTTTGCTGCGTGTAGAACATAAAGAAGCTCGTCGCCGTGAGTTTGTAGGTTCGATCGTGAACGGTCGAGCCGTCAAGGCAGGGCAACGCGAGGCAAAGGAGACATGCAGCAAGGTGGAAACAACAGTCAGACACTGAGGGATGGGAGGGAGTCGGGATCGGCGGGAGAGAGGGATGCTAGATTAAAACCAACGACCACTTCACTTTGTTTCCTTTTCTTCCTTTTGCTTGTTCTCTTCTGGCTCTTTCTCCGTCTCTTTCACCTCCTTCTCAGACTGAAAAGAAGACAGTACTAAATTAGATACATGATGTGGAAGACTTATGTCAAGTGAAGAGGAAGAACAATCAGCCTGTGACTGGAAATAACAAACTAATTTTCTTAGCTTTTGTCTCAATAATAGAATATTTTGCCAATAATAGAAGTATGGCTATAGTATTCCCAGTTGGCAATGCCCAATGGTTGGTAGGAATGTACAGGCGTATGGGCAAATCATACAGACTGTCCAATCTACAATTGAATGTACTCTTGGAAAAAATAAAAAATAATCATTTGAACAAATTTGAATAACTGCTCGTCAGGTTCCGTAACAATTAATGCTTGTTACTACATAGCATTGAAATGAGAGCTCTCTAGAGAGAGTGAGACGAGAAGATCTCATCTAGGCTGACTTGATGGTGCCATAATGTTAAGTCAATCAAATAATTTGAGCAATCATTTTTTGTTGTGCAAACATGAAGTTTGTAAATAAGACTTTGTACTACATTTTTTCGAAGTACGTTGCATTTGACTTTCATAAATTTAATTTGATTTTATGTTTCATTTCATTTGATTTATTTATGAAACCACTTCAGGTATGGGCTTACTTCATGTATGTAGTATTAGTAACGTAAGTCCTGTGAACACTTACCTTCTCAATCTCCTTCTCGATCTCCTTGTCAACAATCTCCTTGTCTCCGCCTTCCTTGCCGTCCTTCTCCTTGTCGTCCTTCTCCTTGTTCTCCTTCTCTTCTGGAGGAGGCTTGGGCAGATGCGAGTTGAGGTCCAGCGTCTTGCACATGTCTTCCCAGTCGGGGAAACATCTGGAGAACAAACATTACAATGAAAATAAAGAACATACCACATACATACCTACGTACTAATATGTTGACAGATCGGAAAAACCGTATGTTTGTAACTTCCCATTATTAAGATTATAATTCCGGCCCAATTTTCTGCTCAATATGTGATCTGTCTTTACAGCAGAATAGCAAAATATCAAGTTTGACAGACAACCACGTTTAAAAGAAGATACAAATCAAGATCAAGGTTAAAAAAACATTGGGGGGCCACTCCACCTCAGCACCAATTAGTCCGGGTCGCAGAGTCCCAGATTTCTTTTTCTTTCATGAATGAACATAATGCTTTTCCAAGCGATTTTGACGCTTTTTAAGCCTATTTTTATCTCAATAACTCGCGTCTACAGAGGCTAAAATGACAAATTCTCTGGAAATGATATTTTTCTGTAGTACATACCTAGGGTTGTTTTTTAAATTTCTTATGGGGGGCTGGTGAAGTGGACATATTAGACATGAACTATAAATAATAAATATATTTCCCACACATAGCCCCCCCCCCCCATTCAACAACTGATCAAGATAGGGATCTCCTCTTTACATTGAACCATACTGTGCAAGAACATGCAGCATTTGTTGATTTTAATCGTATGCGCACCTCTCCTTCATCCTGTTGGTGTGTCCGACGAGGTTGGCGCAGTGCTCTTGCATGTAGTCTCGCAGATGGTACTGGACCTCCTTGTCCAGGAAGTGGACTTGCGCGAGGACGGCGAACGCAACCACGTCCAACTGGAGCATAATACAAACTGTTCAGACACGGCAGCAGGCAAGAGAGTAACTTCGATTAAAAAATTAAGATCCACGAAAGAACCAATTATTTTTTTTTAATACAGAAAAGCTCTTTTTGGGGCAGATTTTTAATAAATTTTGAACAGTTGATTTGGACTAGGTTGCCGTGGCAACAACCAATGACATTCTTTGAATGACCACACTAGTCCCCACAGGACACACACACAGAGAAATGAAAACTGGCCCTTATTAATATTACATTATCACATTTTAACCAAGTACTACTTTCACCGTTGCAATGTTAATCATTGTAGAAGTTTAGTAGTACCTACTAGGTACAATGAAAAATACAATTTGTGCAAATAGATAGGTAAATCAAGATAAATTGTAAGCATTTAGTGAAAAATCAGAAAGTTTCTATCCTTGAATGTCCCCTTTAAATGTAAGTTGTGTTAAATTGGGCGTGGTAATATTGACGGTTTTATGGAACACAACATGCTACAAAATGATTTGTTATAAATTTACGGCAGTCCTTGCAGTGCCATCTTCCGGTGAAGAAATGCCCGAACATCACAAACAACATTTGGAGCATGTACCGTAAAACCATCAATTGCTCGATCAATTGCACATAGCGATAGCTCTCAGTCAACTCAAACTCAGTTGCACCCAGAGCTTTCTCAAATGCATCTACGTTGTGAATTTCAGGTAGTGTGTGCCAATGATACATATCTGAACTCAGAACAACTAATGGCCAGTATCCAATTTAATCTCGCACATTAATGCACATGAGGGATTCAAGACCTCAGCTGTTATAAAAAGCTGCACATTTGAGTGTGTGACCTTGAAGGATTTAACCACATAAAGTTTCTTCGCAACAATGCGCAGAGTTGAATACTGCAAGTGTGCTGACTACGAATCCAATGCGCATGTGTAATGCGTTTTGCGGAATGACCATAATAATTTAAAAACCGGACATGTTGTAAGAACAATTAATTTTGGCACTCTAATGTCTTATCTTTGAACAATATATATTTGTACATTGTTCTTTTGGGAAAACCAGAAAATGAGTGGGGGAATATGATGAATTGATGAATATATTTCCGTAGTTCAGTTTAGTTACATTTTCTTCAAGAAATTGTGTTCCTGAACATGCATTCTACTTCGTTTTAGTTTCTGGTAAAATTCTCACCGTGGACGGCTCATCACCGAAGAAGAACGGCTTGTCAGCCAGCATCTCGGACAGGACCTTCAGATCGTTCTGGCCGAACTCGATGATTTCTTCTGGCTTGTGTACGCCCATTCCTTGTGCCTTCACTTTCTTCACTCCCTGCAAAACAAGAACATTTAGTTATACAATAATACATTCATATTTCATACATACAAAATGGATTCAGTTTTTGCAGTGTGTTAAAATGTTTGACGACATAGGATATGAGAGTTTGTTCTTCTTTGAAGAATAATCTGGATTAATATGCACAGCCATCTACACTCGTCGTTCGTTCCTCCTCCTCGTGAGCTGCCTGTTAACTGAATAAAAATTGCAGTTCCTCACTTGCCGTCCCGAGAAGGGGCCGCCACCGACGCGCTTTTGAATAGCCAAGGCGGCGGTGGCAGCCCCTTCCCGGGACAGCAAGTGAGGCACTACAATTTTTATTCAGATAACAAGCAGCTCACGAGGAAAAGGAACGAACGACAAATGTAGACGGCTGTGTTGCTTATTAAGGATTTGAGGAAGACTAAAGATAGGAAGAGTCGAGGTTGAAAAGTGGAGGAATGATATAAAAACTTGGCGATTATTCCGTAATAATTGGAGGTAGCTATACAAAAGTATTTTCCTGGGACATCAGAGAAATACGCACATAACAAATAACAATAAATAATTTTTTTTGAGACCTCTTTGAAGATGAATTTAATTTTATATTATTTATCCATTTTTAAGTTAGCTTTCTACACAATTAGACCTGCATAGATAGACTAATAAATAATTTATTGCTAGGCTAGGAAACTTATGAGTGACACTGCAATAAGCTTAATGCTGTGATCAAAACCTGAACATAGTGTGTTAGCAATTTCCTGTTTGAAATTAGTAAATGGATTGTTTCTTAGATGGTTGATTACAAAGACAAACTGCATCTATTGGTCACAGTTCTTTCCCCATTCCGACAGACCCGACCTATGTCCTCCAAATGTCTTCCAATCCAATTGCATGGATTGGCAATTTAGAGAGTGGGGGAACTTTGAGAACTGTGATCCTATCCAACTAACACAAGACCTCACCTTGCGGCCGAATGTGAACTTAAAGATGAGGTTCAAGATGCCGTTGGGGATTCGTGTGCCGAGAGCGTGTTGCAAGTTGACCTTGTAGCCTTTGACGACGTTTTCGGGGTACTTGGCCCTCCACCATGCCACGCACCTAAAATGAAGATAAACATAGTTAGCTCAAGCTCAAGAAACATTTGCATACATTATAGATCCTGACCTTCCTTGTACCAAGATTTGTAAGATAGCTTGGCAAATTCATTAGTAATTCACATGTTAGTAATTTCATTTAAGTGTTCATTAAGAATACATTTTTATTATGTGAGATATGACATGGAAATTTAGACATAAGGTCCTGGCAGAAGTTAAAAACTACTAGGAGTCAAGTGGCCAAAATAACATAAAGAAGTCATAATTTCGAACATTTGAACATATTCAAATTCCAGTTACCTGAGTACAAAATTAATATTTTGAATTTTTTCCCTTCAAAAACAAAATTCACTGAAAAACCTCCGAACAAAATCCTATATCGATAATTTTTTTTCATTATAACCTAGGTTGTTGCCAAAAACCGAACATGGAACACCTAACACATATTTCATGAGGTTTCAACAAGTTTTTAAAAAACAGCGTGGAATACGATTACGGCACTAAATCTGGCGTTGTGTGAACACTCACCAGATGAGGTGGTTCTCAATCATGGAGATCATCGCATGCGACACATTCTTCTGGTCGTTGGTGAGGCCCGCGTCCAGGTTCTTCTCGTAGCGCTGGGATAGTTCCTTGAGGATGATGGCGCTGTCGGGGATCTCCTCACCATTGAGCTCGATGAACGGCAGCTGTCCCTTTTTAGAGCGGAACTTTGTCTTGTGGTCCACATTCTGAAACACAAACCACCGAGTTAGAAAATAGAACATCTTTGAGACAGGAGTTGCTTCTCATCTTGATATTTTACATGGTAGGTAGTTGACAAAATTTACAGAGAACAGCAATTGATCTTGATTTTGGGCTTATATCAATTAAATTTAACTCTAAGAATAGTTCAGTTTAGTTTCAGTTTATTAGTAAAACAATAGGTCCGTGAAGTTAGCACCGCCCATTAACGCACTAATTATCTCATGTGTGGGATGAATTAGTGCACAATTAGTGCGTTCGATCGGCACTAATTTTATAATTAGTGCGTCATCCGTTTCCGAGAAAAACGCACTTTACTATGGGCGGTGCCAACTTCACGCAGCACCGCCCATTGACGCACTAATTTTCAAACCCACACAGGCAATTAGTGCACAATTAGTGCGTTCGATCCCCCCCATTCCCTAAATTAGTGCGCACTTACTTTTCGAGTTATTCGTGAATAACCGTGGGCGGTGCAGCACCGCCCATTGAAAATTTCAAGGTTTTCAGCACGCCATGTTTTAGTGCACAATTAGTGCGTTCGATTCCCCCCATTCCCATAATTAGTGCGCACTTACTTTTCGAGTTATTCGTGAATAACCGTGGGCGGTGCAGCACCGCCCATTGAAAATTTAAGATTTTCAGCACGCCATGTTTTAGTGCACAATTAGTGCGTTCGATTCCCCCCATTCCCATAATTAGTGCGCACTTACTTTTCGAGTTATTCGTGAAAAACCGTGGGCGGTGCAGCACCGCCCATTGAAAATTTCAATGTTTTCAGTACGCCATGTTTTAGTGCACAATTAGTGCGTTCGATCCCCCCCATTCCCATAATTAGTGCGCACTTACTTTTCGAGTAATTCGGGAATAACCGTGGGCGGTGCAGCACCGCCCATTGCAAATTTCATGGTTTTCAGCATGCCATGTTTTAGTGCACAATTAGTGCGTTCGATCCCCCCCATTCCCATAATTAGTGCGCACTTACTTTTCGAGTTCGAGTGCTTACTTTTCGAGTGCTGCACCGCTCACGGTTTTTCACGAATAACTCGAAAAGTAGGTGCGCACTAATTATGGCAATGGGGGGGATCGAACGCACTAATTGTGCACTAAAACATGGCATGCTGAAAACCTTGAAATTTTCAATGGGCGGTGCTGCACCGCCCACGGTTATTCACGAATAACTCGAAAAGTAAGTGCGCACTAATTATGGGAATGGGGGGGATCGAACGCACTAATTGTGCACTAAAACATGGCATGCTGAAAACCTTAAAATTTTCAATGGGCGGTGCTGCACCGCCCACGGTTTTTTACGTTTACTCGAAAAGTAAGTGCGCACTAATTATGGGAATGGGGGGGATCGAACGCACTAATTGTGCACTAAAACATGGCGTACTGAAAACATTGAAATTTTCAATGGGCGGTGCTGCACCGCCCACGGTTTTTCACGAATAACTCGAAAAGTAAGTGCGCACTAATTATGGGAATGGGGGGAATCGAACGCACTAATTGTGCACTAAAACATGGCGTGCTGAAAATCTTAAATTTTCAATGGGCGGTGCTGCACCGCCCACGGTTATTCACGAATAACTCGAAAAGTAAGTGCGCACTAATTATGGGAATGGGGGGGAATCGAACGCACTAATTGTGCACTAAAACATGGCGTGCTGAAAACCTTGAAATTTTCAATGGGCGGTGCTGCACCGCCCACGGTTATTCACGAATAACTCGAAAAGTAAGTGCGCACTAATTTAGGGAATGGGGGGGATCGAACGCACTAATTGTGCACTAATTGCCTGTGTGGGTTTGAAAATTAGTGCGTCAATGGGCGGTGCTGCGTGAAGTTGGCACCGCCCATAGTAAAGTGCGTTTTTCTCGGAAACGGATGACGCACTAATTATAAAATTAGTGCCGATCGAACGCACTAATTGTGCACTAATTCATCCCATACATGAGATAATTAGTGCGTTAATGGGCGGTGCTAACTTCACGGACCTTAAAACAATTTGTTGCAATCATTGGGTGAACATGTTTATTTGCAACATAGCCTTGATAAAAAATTAAAAATGCTTGAATGAAAAGGTTGTAGGGGCAAGGAGATACCAAAACCAAATGAGATCCAAAATATTTTCCACACACTTTATTGAATACCTGCACATTACAGCTACCAATAGCCTGTCATTCATCGTGCTGTGTGTTATATTGTGCCAATTTAGGTACTACCGAATTTAAGGGAAAATATAAATCATGCTGGGAAATTAAGAAATAATTTATAAGAGGTGGTGTGTTGTTTCTTTTACTAGTGGCAAAACTCGCTACAAAATTATACATTTAAATCACCAAAATCGCAATATTTTTCACATTTTCACAAAACTATAGAAAACATTTTTGAACACAGTTTTCAAACAAGTTTCAAAGTGATGTTTTTGAAATCAGGTCTACCAACTGCACGGTTCACTGGCGATCTCGGCGTGAAATCTTTACCCTCAATCAACACGTGCCGGGGCTGGCAGGAAAGAAATTGCATTAGCATCCGCGTGGGTGGGGGCAGAATACATTGAACCTGGAGGGTGGGGGGGTACATGACAAACACTCTGGCCCTATTGACTTAGGTAGGTAGGGGTGATGACAGCAGGGGCGGCACAAGGCGGGATGCGAACACGAGAACAGCGGGAAACACAAATATGCATTCGAAAATAGGAGATATATAGTCTATCGCCCCCCTACCCCCAACCTCGATGGGAAATTAAGGTTAGTTATTCTGCAATTTATAAAGCTTCAGCATACAAGAACTGTTACGTCTTCAATAGTATTACGTATTTAGATAATCTAAATGTCAAATTTTAGGAGCATGAAATTGATAAGCATCTAAAGGTTTTCTTCAAAATTCGCGAGAAAGAAATGGAGACATTTAATTAAGATAAAGGTTCAAATTACAAGAAAGAAACAACTTTCAGATCTCGTACTGTCGGTGGCCTTTGTTGCGTAATTCAAGCAATTAGTCTAAATTCTCAGAAGAATTTTTATTGGATACTCGACTCCAAAACGTTCTAAAAAAACTCTAATTTAATCCGACTCTTCTCTAAAGATTCAATCAGGGCTGTCAAGTACATCGTTAAGATTCTCGAACAATGTCAATGAATGTTGAATGACTTGGAGGGTGGGATGGGGTGGTCTAGCCTGGAGGAGGGGGGACAGAGAGGGGGGGGGGGAGGACGTACACCACCCCCAGTATTGATCTCTCGCAAGCCAGACGCGCTCCACGGACAAGGGGGGAGAGGGAGGCACGCACCCTACCCTGCCTGCACACCCTATATACCCCCAGCTGTCTACAATCCAGATCTACCCTCCGAGTCTGCTAAAACCAGCAGCTAGACGCACCCTTCCACGGCGACGGCGTGTATAACGTCGCCGATACCATATTAGGAGTTGCCACTGTTGTGTTCTCGCAAGTTCCACCAACCGCCCCGGGAAATATGATATACGACCCTTGGGCAATTACCTCTATGCCGAAGAAGTGGGGCATTGTTGCAGATTGATTGGAGCTTAATCTACGATTCGGGTGATAATATTAAGTCGTAAACCCGAGGATCAAGTCGGTCGCAAACGCTTAGAGGAAATGCACGATAACTCGTAAGATTGGTAGTAAAAACGACACAAATTGGCCGCCTTTGTGCGAGCAAACAAGGTAATAACTTACGTGATTCGATTCCCTTCCCACTCGAGTCACGCAACGAGTATTTGTGATTTACTACATTATTTTGTCATATAAAAATCCCATGGATCGCAATAAATTGTAGATAAATCCGGAGTAGCTCAAACTTGTCCCAAAACAAAACGTAAAAATATGTTACTAAATAATATACGCGAACTCTTGTCACCTAGAAGTGATTTTAGGCAGTAAGGTACTGAATAATTATTATACTTTACAAATTATATAGGTATTAATATTTAGCAACTTCATTAAAAACTTTTACTAAAAAAACATACTAGGCAACCATGTACTAAAACTAACTTTTTTAGTCAATAATTTCATTACTTCTAATTTATTATCCGCATTCCAACATTTTGGTGAATAATTCGAATTAATACTACAAACTATCCTGCGTGTATATTTCGTTCCAGTTACATACAATGTCGCTGTCCGCAAGCAACGCATTGCGTGTCCTACTAGTGGCCAGCTGTGCGTTGCTGTTAGCCGTGTCGCGTGACATGGGGTGGACAGCTGCATAATCGCGACGACACGTCTGGGCACAGTTGCAACTTGTAAGCGCGGCTCAATCAATGTGCCGCGGCATTATGCACTTCATGCACCGGCTCACAAGTCCCAAGACACATCGCAAACATTCGCCAGTCGATGATGGATGAAGACGGAACCCCGAAAAGCTATTGCTGTCCAATATGTAATTGTTGGAAAGCACAGTGGCCAGCTTTTTCCACAATTTAATAATAAGTACGGCAAAAGAGCTTTAAGGTATGTGGTTCCAGCAATTTTTAATAAAATACCAACAGATTTAAAAAAGTTAAGAAATTATCAGAAAATTAAATATGAAATCAAAAATTGGTTATTACGTTCCTTGGAGTAGCTGATGTGTTGCCTCTTATTTAGTATTATAATTATAAGTTACCATGATTTTTCTTATTTGATATGTTTGATTTTTCTTCCTCTGTTCAGGATTTATTATGTGTATGTTAGTAATTAGTATTTGTAATTCGATTAATTAGTATCAATATCATGATAGATTGTTTCTTCCGATTGTGTATTTTATTTGTTATACTATGTTAATGTTATTATTTACCAATTTATATTTTTGTGTATAATACCACAAAATATAATGTATATAATGTATAATACCACTAGACCACTCGTGGTCTAGTGACTGTATACAGTGTATTATTTATGTGTGTTTCTAAATAAAAAAAATAAAAAAAAAATAAAAAAAAAAGTTATTCATTACTTTTTTATCATGCTTGAACATAAATTTAATCATTTTCATTCAATGAATCTTTAATCAGTTACATTTTCTGCACGAGAATCACATACTTATTCGTAAAAAAGAATTTTACTTCTACTTTCAGTTTCAAAATTATTATAATTTCACTGTAGCAAGTCTCAAAATACAACTACTCAAGTAAATACCAACGTAAATACTTATGTAAACCATCTGAAACTCTTCCTTGTTTGTACAAAAAAAAAACATTCCCATACTCGCCATTGACATTAATTCCTCATTTTTTAATCCTACAAATCTCGAAATGAAACGGATTCAGTTAAATACTACGTCTCTGAACAGTGCTGGACTAAACGTCCCCGTAATGCGATTAAAACCCGCCGTCCCACCGAGTTAAACCCCAACACGCTCGCCGACTTATTAGCAAGTAGCAGAGGAAGAGACGAGTGCAATCAAGTAGAGAGCGCGATTAAACAACGCTACACACGGCTTCCTTGAACACTAGCGGGAAAACTGCATTCAAACTTGCTTCTTTTCTATCGCCAGCAACGCGGAAGATAATCCGCCGTGAAGTAGGCAGCCGAGATTGCACAGAAGCCCCACTAATTGCATAGCTCCACGGCGCAAAGGAGCGGGATTTTTTATAATAAAACGTCTAAAAATAGCCGCGGAACAGAAATAGCTTGGATAAACACCGGTTGAATGTGGACTCAGTTTCTATGTCCACCGGAGATCGATGAACCACTTCAATTCTTGAATTCCACTGAGGAAAAGCACTTCATCTCGTAACAAAAATAAGTACTGAATAGAAAAACAAGTGTCCTCGGAGCGTGAGATATAAATTACACATCGCAAAGCTTTACGACAAACAAATTAAAATGTGACAAAAAGTTCGATTGAGGGAAAACTTTTGTGCAATTCGTTTCGAATCAGAAGTGCATCAAACGGTCACTCTCGGCTGCTCCCGTTACGCGACCCGCCGATTTGACGATGCACTTTGCGCATAGAACCCGCCAGCTGGTGAAATGGGTCTGCGTCGTGCAGTCACGACTGCAGTGAATTGCATTGCACTAACTGCACTCCGGCGATGCACCGGCCGATGCATCTGCGATCGCAAGGACACAATGCCACGTTCACGCGAAACCAGATTTTAAATGGGCTTTTGTGAAAATAAATCGATTGAAATATTGGACTTGAGCCTAAAATAACGTTGGAAAACAACAAAGATCGTTGTATAAGTAAGCGAATGTGAGAACAGTTTTTTAAAATGAAGACTTTACGTCATTTGAAGTAGAACCAACATTTTTTGTATTATTCCGCAGAAACAATTACAGTAAATAAAACCTGAGTGTTATCGAAATAGAAAATCCAGAGGCTGTTTTAGTTTTAATGTGAAAGGTTCCAATGACACTTTTCTCGCAGAGCAATGATTCTTGCGGTTGTTTTCCAGAACACAGTTTTTTTTTTCGTAATTTCGTATATAATCAGAACCGAAAACTAAAACAAATGTCAAATTGATAAAACACACACTATTACGCATCAACTTGCATATTATGTGATGTGTGAAAACTAATTATAATGAATTCAGGGACCAACGAAGCAATCAACAAATTTTTATAAACGTCTCAAAATTCAAGTCAATCACCTTTATAGAAAGTGTACTCTCATTAATCTAACTCAAAAAAAGTGAAGTTGAAAAGCAAAGCCCAGCAGTCGTGTTCAATTATCACGATCAATTGCTCGAGAAGGGTGAAAGAAAAACCGAAGAGAGCAGGCAAGGGTGCTTGAACCCGAAATCACAATTCCGTTCGATTTTTCGACCTCGAAAGACACGCCCCCTCTTCCACAAGGATAAGGTGGTGTGAAAAACGTTCCCACAATCGCACTTTTCACGTTTTTCACACCACACAATCCCAGAGGTCGAAAATAGAAAGAGGGCACGTGAGAAAATCGTATCTGTCCCCCCCCCCCAGACCTTTACAAATCACGGTTCACAGATAACCCCCGGAGAGTCATAACGCTGTCATTCCGACACAGAAAGTGCAGTTAATGCACAAAAAATGTCAACTGACGTCTGACGGATGACGTTCGTCGTCTAACAACGTCGACAGCTTGTCAGAAGCTGTGATAACAGTTACACTAGATAAAAAATTTAAGATTATCGCGTACCTTTCTTATTTATACACCCAGAGCAGATGGGTTGAGACGTACAGAAGTCAATGAACATTTCAATTGTAAAACCATGGAGTTTTAAATATCTTTTTAAAACCTCCATGGTAAAACTATGTTGGTACATCAAAGGCAGATAGTTAGAAACCAGTAATAAGTCAACTGCGCTCATATACTGGATGAAAATGCACCGTCTTCAAAATTTCATTTGTCAAAAAGAAAACGACGAGATTTTCTTGAGAGAAATGTGAATCCATTATATTTTATCCTTCAACGAAATGGGGCAGTTTCGACTCAAGGCATGAAAAATTATTCACGATGTTATTCTCGGAGTTTTGTCAATGCAACTAATATTTGCGCCTAGACGAAGATAATAGATAATAACTCCTCCAAATCAATGCTACAACGAGTTGAACTATTCACCACATTGAAAAGATTCACATGCTAAACACATGGACCATTGCATAGAAAGAGATTTATTTTCGAATGCTTGACACATTTCTTGTTAATTTGAAAAGTACAATAAGTTGACCGTGGAAGCCTGGAGGCTGCGTACTGACTACTGTCCAGGATACAAATTATTGAAATTATTGTCCCTTATTGCGATTCCCTATAAGATTGAAATGATGACACTTATAGTAGTAATTCAAACTTAGTACCTACGTAACCCCAAGGGTCAAGTAACAAAAGAACATATTTTAGCGCCTGTTTTCGTGTAAAAGTTGTCGGACTGCGAGAGAACACCCCACGCTCGAGAACACCCCACGCTCGAGAACACCCCACGCTCGAGAACACCCCACGCTCGAGAACACCCCACGCTCGAGAACACCCCACGCTCGAGAACACCCCATGCTCGAGAACACCCCACGCTCGAGAACACCCCACGCTCGAGAACACCCCACGCTCGAGAACACCCCACGCTCGAGAACACCCCACGCTCGAGAACACCCCACGCTCGAGAACACCCCACGCTCGAGAACACCCCACGCTCGAGAACACCCCACGCTCGCGAACACCCCACGCTCGAGAACACCCCACGCTCGAGAACACCCCACGCTCGAGAACACCCCACGCTCGAGAACACCCCACGCTCGAGAACACCCCACGCTCGAGAACACCCCACGCTCGAGAACACCCCACGCTCGAGAACACCCCACGCTCGAGAACACCCCACGCTCGAGAACACCCCACGCTCGAGAACACCCCACGCTCGAGAACACCCCACGCTCGAGAACACCCCACGCTCGCGAACACCGCCAAAAAGGAAGTCGTCAGCGTAAAACATTCTGCCAGACAACAGCATCTGCACGTCGTTATGCACAAAACAGAAGAAACCAACAGATTTTTTTACTCGTCCGCAAAATCTTCTCCAGAGATATTTTTATGCACTCTCTACGAGCCACATGTTCGGTGCTTAGATTCAGATGTAGAGAGCAAATAGATCCAAGAGAGAGATAGAAGTCATAGTAAAATAGCAAACCTATGTGTCAGTTGTTTGTTTCTTTGATAGTAACTTCGAAGTACGTTGTTCCCGCAAATGTAGTAATAAGAGATATGCATTGTTTAATACAATTCTGACGTTAATTGCTTTGCAACTTCATACAAAATCTCTTTGAAACCTGATAGACAAAAGAGTTTTAGCTTGTAATTACGGCGCAGTCTTGCTAAAGCGGCGGCTAACGTCCCGCGGAATTGTCGCCCATGTGCTGTTGCCAGGCCGCACGGGGCCCCGCCGCCCCCGCCAGGGGGTGTGTGTGTGTGTGTGCGGGGGGTGGCGTTGCCATGGTTATCGGCCAATGAACCCGGGACCTTGGCGGCCGGCGTCTTTGCGAGGACAGCGCGAAACAAAACGCGACCATTTGGTGACCGGCCCCTCGGGGTTCCAGGGAGACAAAGGACGAAGAAAATACCGAGACGGAAAAAACAATGTTTCTGGAGGAAATGTGATGGTGTTAGAGAGAAAAGTCTTTATATGATGATGCTAACGACTTGCCCACGAAATTAATCAAAACTATTGCAGTATCACTACAAAAATAGAGATTTCGGAGATGACACACAATAATCTTCCCAATACAAAGAAGAATGTGTAATTTGCTCAGTTAACAATAAGATTGAAAGGGGTTAGTTAATTGGGACAGAACAGGTCCCAATAGACCTTTCCGACGAAAGATAACAAATGTGTACCGACTGAGCTTTGTAAGTTTGTATACATGGAAAAATCAAAGGCACGTATTGAATTTGTAAACCTTATCAACTGAAAGACGAAGATCCAATTAAGGTTAGTGAGCAATCAAAGGCCGAAGTCAAAAGGCCATCGCGAAATGTAAAGATTTCTCGAACCTCTCACAACAATTTTCCTCCTGAAAGAAAACTCCCGAAACACGTTCCTTTGAGACGGAAAAGAAAAACACTCTGCCTATACGCCTCTAAACAGCAAATAAGACGTCACCCAAAGAATCGAATGTTTCCGCTCAAATTAGTTCTTCATTGGAACAATATTATCGTCTCGCACGACAATCCCACCCCTTGGAGGCGAAGCAATTTGGCTCCTCTTCAAAGTCAATGCGCTGGGCTCTTCGAAATGACACCCCCCCACCCCGGCGCCATTAGACGTTCGCACCCTTTAAACACGCGGCGATTGTTTGCAGATGTAAATCAGAATCCTTTCGACTAGATGACTGACTGGTAAACTGGAGATAACTGTTGAATCTATGCTCGTCAGCTCCACCAGAATTTTACATGCAACCTCCATAATGTAGCTTGCATATAAAGTGAATACGTGAGTGTGCAATAATTTTCACGAGGAATACAATATCAGTTGTCGCCTCCGTTAATTACGTTCTCGGTACCTACATTTTATTAGAGCAAAGAAATTATTTTCTACAGCTACTTCACTGCCATTAATAAAGATAATTGCCACCTTTACTAGGTTTTCTCCTGGTAATTTTATAAATGCCGAAGCACAGTCGACGATAATGTTTCTTGGTCAGATCATACAAAGACCATTCTCAACTGTGACCACTTTTACAGGTTGCCTTCGGTTAGAATACAGTAAGTGAAAACGAGATTGGTCTAGACTTCTGGGACTAATCTGGCTTGGAATCGTATTTGATTCTCGCAAATCATCCGTGCATATGAACAAGTAGGTTCAATCGCCGACCACAATAATAAAACTCAACTCAGTTCAGCAGACTATACACTCCAAAGACGTACCTGACCTCCACTGGACTCGAACCAGGATATTCAAACAAACTGTCCGCTATTCGAACCAATCAATTGGCTGGCACATCACACATCCCGGAAGCGTCTTTGTTACGCAGCCGCACAGAAAAGGCTGTGGATGTGAAATCTGCATATACCAGCCCATCGCAAGGTGTCGCGCTATCTACGCACTTGGGGAGGCGCGAAGTGCGTGCAGGCACGAGCAAGGTCGTGAGAGAACGGGTGGTGACGAAGTAACAAGGTGCTGTGATTGCAATGACAGGTGCCACGAGCAAAGCCGGCTTCACATAAAGCGACCAATCACAAGTCCAGAAGCCGCTCAAGGGAGACTTGTGATTGTTCAATAAAAAAAGACGCGAAACGCAAAACGCGCTTTATGTGAAACCGGCTTTACACCGCCATTACCGCGGCGTTTGTTTTCATGAATTTCGAGAGCTTTAAAACGTAACACGAGACGATTGAATCAATGACATTTAAAAACGATGGAGTAATATTACGATGTTTTAAAGGGAATGATAGATATTCCTACACAAATATTGATATTTTATAATTGAGATTATGATGACAGAGATATTACACCATATATGAATGATGATGATGATGATGAAAGTGTAGAAGGAAAGGTGAGAAGGAGGTGGTTACAGTCTATTTGAAGGAAATCTTTCCAGCATTTGCCTCTCGGCCGAGGAATATCATGAAAGAACTTCGGTGGATACGCGGGATTCTAACCCGATACCTCCGGGGTGCAAATCTAGAACTACCTCAGACAACGTGCTCCGTTCCTAATTTTTCTGCGTAGTGTAGTTTTCATAGAAATAAAAGGCGTGCAATTCTGAGAATCAAAATCGACATTCTTTTTGCAATTCAGTGAAGTAACCTTCAAAAATAGAAACCGTAGCAAGTGCAGAAAGTTCTCGAGCACGTGCTACAAATCCGCTGACTGCATGCGTTCACGTCTGCTGCCAAAGTGCCTGGTGACATCGTGACGGCAAGATGGAGGGCGACGTGACACGTGACGAACACGTGACAACACGTCGCAGGAAGGCAAGATGGCGAACCAACAGGAATAGGCAAGTGATTCAGACAATTAGCATCGAGTCACGGAAGGCAAGAGTTACTACGCTACGCTAATGCAACAGGAGTTTCTATAAGCGAGTGATAGAACACTCGAAAAGAGTCCATGTGGGCTCTTTCGTTCTCCTATATTACACTAACTGAACAAATAAAAACACACAACTTACCAGAACAATGACGTGAAATCAAAGTATGTCTTACAGAAGAATGTTAAAACAAGGGTATTGGTTCAAAAAATTGAAGGTCAGTCAGCATGTGTGATTACAAATTCACAAAAAATTGCATCGCAATTCCCCAGTGCGTGCGAAGTTTACCATGTGAATTCATATTAATTCAAGAAGCAGATGGAATGGCAAATATTTGATTATTCACAACAGGAATTCGAACCCGCCCATCCACTGCGATATCTATCTCGCCTCACGCATATCGATCGAGATGGAACATTCCATTCTCGATTCAAACGAACACGTGTTTCCCGCGCCGCGCGGCACGCGTCGCAGAACGAATAACTCGCATCGAGAGTGACAGGCGACTTGCTGTTAATTAAGCGAACATCCCACATTGTTGCCTACTTGAGACATTCGTCGCGGCGGCGGAGAGAACATGTCGGGAGATAATGGAACTGTCTGGGATGGATGCGTTTCTTGGAGGACTTCATTGTATTAGTTCCTTGAGGTGAATTTATGCAGACAGGAATTGCCAGGATAATGTACAGGCGGCGAAATGAACTCGGCAGTGACTAACGAATAAGGAGGCCCGGTCCATAATGGAAATTGGAGTGATCTTGTCCCCCCAATACACATTTGGTGCCTATAAACTACACGACAAAATTACAAACGCTGCATCAGCCACAAAACTTTATATCATACAGAGAAATGTACACATTCTATACGGTTATTTTGTCGAAATCCTAGTCTAATTTTACAAAAAAACTAACTTCTAGACGACCTATCAAAAGAAACACAATAAAACAGCTATATCGATGGGGACCTTACTTCCGATTCTGAGAAGAAATCAGTTGAAAGACCGTATACAACATTGGAGTTCCTTTCATCTGATATCAAATTTAGCATCGTTTTATCTTTTCAATCATATTACAAATTTCAATTTTCAGTTACCGCAAACACGTAAACCGAATTGTTTCATGACCTGAGCCATTCCACCTCCATTATCTCGCACCACTGCAATGGTCCTCGTCTACGCCCTGCAATCTCTGCGGTTTAGTGCGATATAATCGACTCTTCGACATCGGCGTCGCCCAGATGGTGATCGTAAATGTTCGCCTCTCAACGGAGATCGCCTTTATCGCCGACAGAGGGTGGAGGATGGGGGCGCGAGCCCTCGACAGCCCTGTAGAACAATTCATTAGCAGCAGAACGGGGATCATCGCGGCCGATAACGTGGCTAGCCGCCTGGGAAAGGGATTCAGATGACAAAGCAAACACGGGAGAGTAAAACTTACAGAAATACATCAAGAAACTCTTTAGGAATAACTTTACGACATCAAACAGAATTGTGGATCTAGCGCATTAGGAACATAAGCTAACATCACAGAAGAATTACCGTGACACCTCGGCAAATATTCAACAGATAAAGCGGGATCAATTCCTCAAACAAGATGAGAGTATTCAAATATTATTGTTATAAATGTAATTTTGATGTTTTACTGTCTACTCCCTACATTTAACAATGTTTATCAATCGGCATGGAAATAATTGTCATAAACTTCACAATAAACTCTACAGAGACACTGTGGAGAAATAGTGGAAGCCAGCGAAGCGAGGATGTCTGTCACCTTTATGTGCAGCACACAGTCCGTTACCCCCACGTTACGTACTGTTTACCAGGCGGCGCTGTTCACATCAACCTTGCCTGTCCAACGACCGAAACAGTAAACACTCGTTAAAAATACATACACACACAACACACCAGGTAATATTGTTTATGAGCACCTGATTATGTCAGTCTGGGCGAACAGAGCTGACCTAGTGAGATTATTCTATTGGTCTCGCGCAATGCTTGCCAGGCAAAATATGACCAGCAGAAAACATAATTCAGTCGAGTACTGTTAGTACACAGACGGAAGGTAAGTAGATTACTACACTTTTTCATGGTCCAGATGGCACTCGAAATAATAAACGTAATTGGCCGTTCTGGTATTTTATTCTCTCTGATATTTCTGTGCCAAACTGATGAAGATACAAAAATACAGGAAATTAATTGAAGGGAGGATACAAAAGTCGTGCCGGACTTGAAAAAGCCTAGAAATGTTGTATAGATCCGTGAGGTATTTCTCCCAAATTGATCAGTTATAAAACCCTTGCGAATGAGGTGAGGTCGTATGTACCAATAATAGGCGAGATCAAAAGAAATGGAGCAAAAGAGAAGAATATCAATATTGTGTTTGTGGAGCAGAAGTAGTGACAACAAAATAAAATACTACGACAAAAGCAAGCAAACCACTGCAAACAGATTCGGGGAAGTGGACTTGCCACAAAATGTTCCACTTCAATAGTACAAAAAATGCGGAAAAACTCATATCAAAGATGCCTCAATTCAGTGTTAGTTCGAGAGGATGAAAATGTATCCACTCGGCCAATGATTTCGAAACCTCCGAAATAAAAATGTTTATTTTTCCAGGAGCGACGTTAGCAGTATCTATAAAACACGAATTTTATAGGCCGTGGTTGGGCGGCCATCCGTCAAAGATAGCGCAAGGGCCAGTAAGATATGACGGAAGCAATAGAAATAGTTTTAAGACAGCTATGAAAACTCCCAGAGACAGCAAAAGAATATGGGTCAAAGATAAGAATATTGAGAGAAAGCATGAGGTACTCGAGCTATAAGCTGTAAATGATAGAGATGCTGTTGGGGGATGATGAAATGAAGATGTTTGGTTGGTAGGAAGCAGATTTGCAATTACATGTTCTAAAGTACGAACCACAACGTACACGTTATGAAGCACACTCAAGTTGCCTACTGGAATTTGATTTTCAGAGGTCACGCATCGTCTGGAGTACAGAAAGATGAAAACATAACCGAATAAAGTGATGCAATTGAAACATATTGCGGGAAGCAAATTGAACCCGGGTCTTCGGGGAGAAAGACTGCGCGTCGCGTCCTTTTGCTGTGCTCCGCAGTTTTTTGCGATCGAGATAAAAAAGAAACTAAAGAAACATATTAATTTATATTAAAACGTTGAGTGAAATCTGAAAATAAACCCAGAATTTGGCATGGAGAATTCTTCTGATTCACGTCACACAGCAGAGGGTCACTATCAATTTTGGTTTTACGACTTTCTTTTTTCGCCTCTCTTCAGAAGCCTAACTAATAATAGACCCCGCAGCTCGCATAGATCAATAGAGCGGCCAAATATTTGCGCTGAGATGTAACATAATTGTTATTCCCCAGAAGCATTTAGATTCGGCGAACTAGCGCTGGAAACACCTTCGAGAAGCATAAGACAGGCCAGATGCGAGGCAAGCGGGGAAATCGATTCAAAAGTCGACCTAACGGTTTCAAATCTTCATAACTTGGTAAATTGCATTGCTGCAACCGTGTATTACAGTACTACCCATATTTGTCAAATTATAGGTTGAACAAGTCCTATGTCATCAAATGGCTAAACATATAAATTTAGTTTCCTGAGAGGCAGTGACGAGACAAATCTTCAAAATAATTCGGCATACGAGACACTTCTCCAGATAGCGTTGTACTGTACCAGAGATATGGATGCCTTCCCTGGGACCGTCCACAAGCCACGTAAATTCATCCAAATTCGTCATCAAGAGCACCTAATTCGAGATAAAACGCCCTTCCTCGTCCTCCCCCCGCCGCGTGGAAATGGAATGCACCGCCACGAGTGTGTGACGACGAGTGCAGCGGCAATGCCGGGGACATTCCTCGCCGGCGTTCTCATGCCTGCATAATCACCTCGGCGGGGTCACAACTATTGAACTACAACCAACCCCAAGATCATCCTCCGCCAGCCGGTTCTCAGCATTATGTAGATGACGCGGGGGCAAGTGGAAAGAATCCTGAGTCAAGCCGGAGCGATGTACAATAAACACAAGAAATATGTTACACTCGGCGACGTGAACGACATGTTTTGACGGCTTCCCTTATGTAAATCAAAGACAGAAAGATTCGTTCCAGACGACTTGCGATCCAGCGAGCGAGCTACCTTACTAAAGAAAAGAAATCTGAAGCCATGTTCAGAATGGCTGTTATTACGTCCTCATGCCGTACAATTATCTGCAACATTGTTGTCAAGACCAATATCCTGAAAACCATAAAAGTAACCCACGAAAAAGCAATTTTCCAAAACAATAACTAAATAAATAACTATGATTACTGATAGTAATGCCATTCATAAATTTCACTGCCCATCTTGCGCAATTTGACAGGAGAAGTCGAGCCTGTCCGAATCTTGTCTAGCAGATGACTTCCTTGAGGCATCAGAAATGGTAGACGAATTAGTTCGCAGAGGTTACTGAGGCTAATTAAGATGCAACTCGACAAACTCTAGTTTTGAGACTTCGCGCAAGAGATAATATTGTGAAAAACATGTCTTGACAAAGTAGTTTACATGAGTTGCAGACTCCTCAAGTAAAAAGAGGCAACTGAGAAAACATTTCACTGAAATTACATCGAAGTTTACGGTTGAGGACATTTCCATGTCTTTCACGAGAATGCTGAATGCAGGCTTTAGCCAACGCTGGAGTGGTTTTCGAAACGTCTGCGGAATTTCCATCGGGACAATTGACTTAAGCCACGTCCCAAGACAAAAGAGCATCCACTAGAGGAGTTTGCAAATCAGCGGAGCAAACAGTGTTTCACATCGGGACGGCGTCGTCCACTCTCACGACGACGACGTCCACTCACGTCGGGACGACGTCGCGACGGGAGCCCGAGTGGTGCCCGCTGTAATTGGACGGAGGCGGCGAGGTCAGAGACGTCCGGAGGTCAACGCAATTCGGGAGTAGCCGGCATCGATCTCGACGAGGCGTCAAGAGCGTCCGACGGCGACGCCGGGGGAAGGGGCGGGGGGCGCGATCGAAACACCGGTGAAAACATTGCCGAAAATAGACCCCCCCCCAGCCTGTTGCATGTGCTCGGGGTTGAATAATCGAGACCTTAGTTTATGATTGGCGATAACTTTAATTTTCGAAACACGATGTTCGTGACGCAATAAATGATAGAACACCTCACCTCAGACTTAGTAACAGAACATAATACATTTCATTTCAACAAACTCATTTAAACCCTCGTTAAGTTCTACATAGAAAGGATTAATTATCAGAACGAAATTAATTAATGTACCGTTGACACCTTAGTACATTACATTGTCAAGCTCGACGACATTACTGACTATTCACTGCAAGAAATTGAATTCTGAACCAGAATTAGATTACCGAACGTAACATGGAAGTCTCCTTACAAGTACTCGAGAGTGGATGAGGAACACGAACATTGGCCCCTGCGTGGTCGTTGCCGAGTCACCAGCTCGAAATGGTTTCAATTAAATCCAGGCGAAGTTCGGAGACGAAACTCTTGCATAATGCAGCCCGCATACAGAAGAGATGTCATTCATTACACATTGTGCAAAACCACCCAATTACAACATCACACGAACCTCGGCATTGCAGTTGCTAGCGCTGGAAATGGAATATATAATTTAGAACAACGAGAGTGAGATAAGGTAATTTTCAACATATTCCAAAACAAACGTATACAAAAACTATGATGCATGTTTACATCCCCCTCTCCCCTTCCTTCACGCCTATCAGTGACTAATAAGATGATTCTGGACCAGACGGACTCAAGTGGATTGTAATTTATACGCGATGTCGCGCCAACAATTAGCAGTTCCCACCACACCGGTGGCAATGTCGACGAGACACATCGGAAAGAAGCGGACGTCAACCGGAAAGCGGCGCTAATCCTCAGAGCGCCGCGACGCCACGGAAAGATAACTCAATAGCCGCAAGAGAAAAGACGCCTCGCGCAGGAAACTTAGTTACGATCCGTGTCTCTTTAACCCCTGGCAATTCTGACAGCCCGGAGAACGTTTTTCTCACATTATTAACCACAATTCAAACAATCCTTATGACACGAAACATAGGGGCGAGTCTAGCTTCACCCTCCCCCAACCCTCAAACAAGGATATTAGAAAATATCGACTGACGAATTAAATGTTAATAAAAACCGAACAATGGCAGAAAGAAGCGAGAGTAAAACGCGAGTTCTGCGGGCGCGAGGACCGTCTGGCGGTCCATTAGCATGATGAATAACAGTAAGCGAGCGACGATAGGGGCGAGGGGTATTACTTCATTAGCGAGGGATGGAAACGGGGTGCCGGCCAGGCGGTCTTGATCGCGGCAATCGGACCAATCATGATCGGAAGAGGAACACGTTCAGAGGTTATTACGGCGGGAAGGTCGATAAACGTGAGGCTATCAGATTGGATTTCCATGTCGAATCAAAAATGTACCAATCAATTACTGTCACTGGAAGGAAGGGTTGGACACGTTTAAAATACCGAAAATTGAACAAACTCTGTTTTCATTCCCTTGTTCGGTAAACGATCCATCAAGTTAACAATTCATACTGATTTTTTTACAGTTGTTGAAATAATATAGGAGAGATTTTATAAAGCAAACATAAATGTGTGCCAAGTAAAATATTTCCAATGTAAATTAAACTAACGAACGCGTCAGATTCGGGATTAGAAAAGTTATTTCGTGACGATCGGCAACTGTCTCCGTCCAGGGCTCCCTCGAGCAGGGACAACGCTAACCTCTTAGTTTATCGCCTATCTTCGAACATAAAAAGCAACAACGACAAGAACATTGTCCTTTAATTGAACCAGTAAACTCCTCGTCGGCAACTTTCAGTTCCTCCCAGGGGGGCGGGCGGGCGTAATCTCATCAAGCAATTGGGCAATGAAACACGGAGGTCGTCATTAGCCCAACTGGTAAATACATTTCACCACACACAGTAAATATTAAATTGGCTATTATTACTCGCTCTCGGTGCGTGCTCCGCCGTCCCCGCCGAAGACAAAGACAAGAGGATGTGAGAGACAAGCCGCAGGGGTGCACAAACGCGCGCGCGCAGCTTGCACCGGTTGCAGTCTACAAGGTCGCGAGGTTCAAGGAACTAAGCTGCAAGTACATCGGACGAGATGGTTCGTGAGAAGTGATCGCCGGCGTCGACATGGCTTTTATCACATCGCCGGGCAGACACCCACCAAATGTGTAAACAAACACATGAGGTGAAGTTTTAAACAATTCCAAGAGAGAGAAAACCTTTACATAACCCTCGATGATGTAAAACAAATGCCAAAGAGTACATTTGCCCTCTCCCTCCTTATTTCCTACCAGAACGCCGTCCCTTATGAACTAAAACAAATGGTTGAATAAATACGGAACATATATCACCTCTACAACAATAAGTAGTAACCAAAGAGTTGTCAACAATACACTCCGTCGACAAGAGTTGAGACAAGCTGACTGGCAACAATCCAAAACGTCAAACAACCCGATAAATTGTTGTACTTTCACAAGACGACAATACTGTCGTCGATTTAATTAATTATGTGTTATTTGTAGTCTGTCCTGCATCATATTATAATGTAAATATTTATTCATCATATCATTTATATTTATTTTAAATCGGAATGTCACCTGTCGAAAGATACATTGTATTGAAATGTGTAACTAGTTTCGATACAAATTGACTGATGGTTATCGCAAATGCACGCCGCAAAATGCGATTGACTGGCTACTAGAACGGCGACAATTTACCGCCCTTTACCAAATTCAAGCTAATCTAATCACCTCGCTGGAGTGCACGAATTCGCGACTGAATTAGCATACTCGGATGGCCACCCCTGCGTAAGGGTAAGTGAACATGACTGCCCAGTGTGTCGGGTGACCTTGATCGCACTCGCAACACCCGATCGGCGATCACATAACCTTCGGATTCCAGTCCCGCCGCGCGACCGAGCGCAGTTGGCACCTGGCTAATCGCATAGACACACTGGGTCAAACGATTACACGGCGACCCGATGGGACTGAAACGCCCATCACTAATCGACAGTTGGCGACGTCACATTGATTTCTTCATTTCCTGAGTCAAAATACATGCCGGCTACCTTTTCACTGATGAAGTGATTGCTGAAATATTACAATAAAAGTCAAGATCAGGATACATAAATTACTTCTCATGAGGACACAAGAAAAGACGATATGAAACCATCAAACTAATAATGTATTATTCATTGATATCATTATGATCTTATTGCGCACTGACATTCTAAAATTATCAGATGGTATTAATTTACGAAATTAATGCGGAGGTAATGAACATAACCTTATATCACGGAATTTCTAATAGTTTCCATATTAGAAACAATCGTAGACAAAATAACATGTTAGTACAGAAACACTAGAATACGTACTGTACCTACTAGTAGTACGTGTACTAGGTAAAATAGAATTTCTAATATTTTTCATGTATCCAGCGACAGCCAGATTTTTGTTGAGACATTGAAATTTCAACAGCAAAACATCAACAGGCGAGCAGTATCTGAATTGTCGAACGAATTGCTACCTGGCGTTGAAGGATTTCTGTTTAAAAAAAGCACGAGAATTCCGCACACAAAGAAGACAGCACCTGCATTATGCACTTTTAGAGGTCACTCTCCATGCACCATGTGATAACGATACTTAATTTAACTGATTAGTGTGAACATGTCGAGCGAGATTTCTCCAAGAAACAGGACGCTGTTTACGAGCAATTGTGTTTGATGAACGACAGAACAATGCGTGGTTTTCCTCCCGACTAATAACCGACGACCTGGCTTGAATAGGTGTTGAGTGAATCATAATTTACCTCGCCCCGCCTGTCTACATGACACACTGACATCTTTGCCAGCAGAGAAATTAAGAAAAATAATGTATCCCTAGGGTAAACATTTAGGTATTTGTTTTGAAAACGGCTGACCTCCACGCATCCTGTCCCGAATGCTTTTCATGCCTAATAGCATTGGTATTTTTACAGATTCTGTGAATTCATTGTGACTGGTCATTAGGAGCTAATTATGTTGACCAAAACAAATTCCAACTACGTGTGAGCATAAAATTAAAATATGCAAGATAAACGTATGTAAAACTGACTCATTCGTCATTTATGTCCAGAACCTGCAAGCTCACAGGGAACTTAATATTTCATCTGGAATGTGTGTTCTGGCTTTCTCGTAGTCTGTCACGTAAAGGTCACGGGGGAGGGGGCCGTGATATCACAACCTCAACAAGTGAGTCATCCCATGAGTCACCGGCGTCGCGACGCCGACGAGCTCGAGGCACGGGCGTCGTGCGTGCACGCAACCGGCTAGACGCACGAATGGTCAACGATTACTGTAATTAGGCGGGCATACACAACACAGGCCACGAGACTGCACAGGAAACGCGAGATTATAATGTCGGTGGTTGTTGAATGAGGATCATAGGTGAAACAAACAGGGCGACATTAGTAATTCCGTGTAGGATGACCTCTTCTGCTATTCCAATCGAAATCGGTTTTAGGTATATTTCAACAGAAATGGAACAAAACCTAAATAAAAAAGTGGAGTAGTATATATATCCTTCAGCAGTTGCATCCTTTATATTTTCAGATTTCAAAATACAAGATTAGAAAGGAGATCGCTATACATGATAAAATGTATTTGTGTGATTATTTTTGTTTTAAATGATATTACAAAATCTTATTAGGTAATTTCGCAAATCTATTTAGAAATATGACGAAATACATAAAATGCGAGGGGTTAACAACTCCGGAAATCTGGTGTACAACTAGCCAGGAAATCTTTGGAAATCTTGAAAATCTTCGGTAATCTTTGAAATCTTAGATAATCTTAGGAAATCATTGAAATCTTTGAGATCTGGGAAATCTGAGAAATCTTCAAAAATCTTTGGAAACCTTCGAAAATCTTTGGTATTCTTTGAAAATCTTTGGAATCTTATGAAATCTTCTAAATCTCGGAAATCTTTGAAATCTTATGAAATCTTCGAAATCTCGGAAAACTTAAGAAATCTTGGAAATCTTTGAAAATCTTGGAAATCTTCGGAAATCTTGTAAATCCGAAATCAGGTGTACACCAAAACTAGTAGTTTTAACCCCCTCGATAAAATGCAGGTCGAATTAAAAATAAAACAAAACAAAAAAAGCGCTAACAATATAATGCGGGCCAAAGACAGAGACTCAAAGTAATCTAATTTTTACTGTCTTCGGAAGTCGCAAGGTGGACCGGACCACCCAACCAGAACATAAGATTCAAATTACATTCAATATAGTTACGAACCTGCATCGTAAAATAACAGTTATTCCACACAAAGAGGAACTGAAGGGTTGAACGCGTCTATTATTCATCAGTTTACCTTTAGACCTAATTCGAAATCGGGTCATTGAAGTGGGTCTCTGATAACACGGGCATTGACGTGACATCACGGGCATTGACGTGACATCACGCGAGTGACAGGGACACGGTATGGAGTGCGAACACAATCAATACACGCCGACAAGGAAGACACGAGAGCAAGCAACACACTCGAGATCACTGATTCACGCTTTACAACAGTCGTCAGTATGAATTATAAAGAGAACGCGATTTAGCAAACATGCGGTGGGGGATGTAAAACAAGCGAAATAAAAACAACATGAGATTACGATAAAATTCCACAGGTAGTGAAATGTTGATTTGTAAAAAAAATGCTTTACATTGGTAATGTATCGAAATTACACCAAACGCTTAAATTTTTATCCAGCGATTTGGTCCCGAAATTCAACCGCGAATGGCTTAATTTGTCCTGGAACGCCACTACGAAAAACATTCCTTTTCTTCTTCCCTTCAAGGCTTTTATTTGAAGAACATTACAAATAGATCCTAAACTTGCTATGCGGTAATAAAATACTGGAGCGAAATAAAATACGACCAACAGAAAGCGAAATTGACACGGTTATGGGGTGTTCGCTAAACGGGTCCCAGCTCTAAAATCCTGGAGGCAATCTCGAATAATTAGAGGAGCAAACCCTTAACGTCCACATAAGCGACTGCTGCAGAGTCAACTTTGCCAGGATCGTGTGGGAGTGAAGAAATATGTGACTAACTCCTTGAAGACTCCTCGCTCAATTAATTAATTACCACTTCCGGTTTCAGCGCATCTTCTAAAACTACACACTCCACACGTGGCATCTGAGAACTAGCTGTACGGGGGTACTTGGGATTTGGTTGATGATAAAAACGTCTGGCAGCCTGTTAAAAAGCAAACAAGACATCTTGATAGGATCTGTAATGGGCGTAACAGTCGTCACTAAGCGACGGCACTGACTTGAGAACTTCACAACACGAGGGGGTTGGCGACCAAAATATGACACGACGATTATAAAAACGCACACCGCGTAAGTTAATAACTACATGCGACAGTCTACTCTTGGATTTATTGTGTGAAATGGTAAAATTATGTTACAAGTTCTTGACAAAACACAACATTCAACAAGAACTCAAGAACCTCTACTTGAAGTTCTGTCAAAAACTTGATAAATTCTTGGTAGATCAGAATTTTTGTCTCAAAAAATGTATAAGTAAAAACCTATGTTGTTGAAATTGCTACTATCCAATTCTTTACATTTACGAAAATACCTACTCACTTTTATGAGTTTATTTAGGTACTCAATTCTAATTTCTTGATATTATTTAGATACAACTCTGCCCAAGAGATCCTTGCAAATGGATGTTGGAGGGGGGAGCCCCCCCCCCCCCCCCCACACACACACACACACAAGTGTGCGCTTCATTTTTCGGGGATGTTCGATTTACGACATAAAGTGACGGGGTGCAGTCAAATGTAAAATAAAAAGCGTATCAAATGAATCTAGCACGGCCTCCAACTAATTTCGAAGGGAACATGACGCAAGGCGACACGGGAGCCAGTACTCAGAACGGCGTCTAGGTCAACTTCTGGTCACAGTGCAGCGGGTCCCGACGTGAATCTCGCGAGGTCAAAGGTCGCGTGCACCGAAACATCGCCCCATGAATATGCATCGCGCGTCGAAAGTGAAACGAACATCGAACGCGCACAGCCGCCGAAATATCACATCAAGATTCAAGATAACAACCACAGGTTCGTGCAGGTACAATCAAGTTCCAGTTGGGGACACAAAGACTCGAATTAAACGATCCCTTCATCGGTTGGAAACCGGGAGTCTTTCATAAGTCTACTTTAGAAGGAACAGCCCGATAAGATTACATCCAAGTCGAACTAAGTCGCTGCCGAGAGGATTTACGAGAATCAAGTACACCGGCGACTTGACAAATCCGAAGTTATGAACCGAAAACGCATTGATAAAAAAAAAACTCCGCCCGCCCTGAGAACCTAATGAACCACGAAACATCCCCACCGATCATCCCTAATCTCCTAACCAGAAGGATGTGTGCGCCCTAAAAAATAACACCCCCACAAGAAGTGTGGAATGATAAGCCGCCGTCAAGGACTTGGTATTTGAATAACTGCCACGGCGGTATCTCGACTCGGGGAACATAAACCAGTGACAATGTTCCACCTCAGACACTTGAAGCCGAGAGCAGTATGAAGATGAGCAAACACTTGTCAGTAGTGTCAGCTTTATCACCAGGAGAAAGCATAGGACTGAATTGCGCCACTTCAAGGAGAACAGAGCCCTTATTCTGTTTAAAAATGATTTAAACTGACACTTTACGTGAAATATTCCCACATACATAAATATTATACAGTGAAACGAATAGTCACAGAGTCAGACCCTGTGTAGGTTTATATCTCCTTTCGAAGTCACATTTCACGGGAAAAATCACGATAATTATGATGGACCCGATTCAAGCCAATGCACAACAATGACAAAATCACCTACCTGGAAGCCAATTGAGAAATTAACATGACAAATGAATCTACAAATGGTCGTATTGTTTCTACGGTGAACTATGATGAGTCATCAATGAAGCCGCCTTTGTCAGTGTGCAAGGTGTTGATTGCCGCGGTGGTGAGGGGGAGGGGGCATTGATCGTAAGTAAACACAAATAATATCCGGCGTCTGAGCCGCCTCGCTTGACGGAGTTCACGAGAGACAACGCCTCCCCTCGGCGGGAGGACAGGAGGGGGGGGGGGGCGGTAACAATGATGACCGCCTGGAGAAACCCTTTGACAAACTGTCTGGAGTGGACTAACAGGCGAACACTACAAACATTCAAGAACTAGATCTTGACATTTTGTTCCGCGGGTCTGGCCCGAAATCGATTTGGTTTCTATGAGGGTTTTTACCCGCGAATTTATCAACCTTGAAACAAAGTTTTAGCGCGTCCAATCAGTTAAAAAATAAACCAAGTATCAAACAGTATGTGATGCTGGATTGCTGACATAGACACAAGCAGAATGCGCCGATGAAGCACATTCTACCAAGTCTCGTGTCCACAGTTTACCTACGTCAGCTATTAGGGAGATTTTGTTCTAGGTAGGTACAATGTTACGTTTTCATCTAGAGGAAAGGCAAACATGCAACAAGCGCATACACAGGCATCAGGCAAACATACATACATATCCCGTGCATCCCCAAACAAAATTAAGATGCATTTCCGCAACACGGGCGTATAAAAGGACATCATGATTTTGATTTGGAATGTTTTGAAATTTAAAAGGCGAAGAGGAAGAAGTATTATCTGTCGCGTGGTGATAAAATGACAGCGGCGTGTTTGATTGCACCAAGGTTCTGCCAGACTGCGCGGCTCAATTGTGCAACTAAAACCACGCCAGCAAGTGTCTGGCTCCGATCACACGCCAGCTCGCTCGCCGAGGCGGTGTTCTTGAGAATAGAAAGGGAAGCCACTGATGAGAACCAGAACAAGATAAAGTCAAGGGCAAGATGCAATTCAAACACAAAATACGCCGGATGTCCGAGAGCGACGCGCAATTCAATTTACACTCTCAGTTACAGCGACAAACTTGGGACGAAATTTGTCCAAGAGAAGAGCGTGCTGCAGAATATATTAAAAGAATTCATTAATAAAATGGTGCATTCAAAATCAGCTTGACAAGGCCAAACCAAGAATTTAGACTATTAAATCAACGAGTTAAGTGTGATTAAATATCCCCTTCTATCGATGATGTGCCCGAAGATATCATTTCAAGACGAGTTAAATATCTTAAACTATCCTCGTTGTGACGTAAATTGCCAATTCTTAGCTCTTAATTAAAATAATCAGCAAAAACCTATAGCAGCTGGATATAAACCACATTTAGAATGAACGTCCAGGGATGCACAAACTACTCTCGTCTGGATACTACGGTGATATTCCCGGTGACAAGGACTCTCTACCCACCCCTGACATGTTGCCGTTTAGAATATAAGTCCGCCCGCAGCTGCTCTTTGCCATGTATTAAACAAACCGTGACGTCACTAATTATTACAAACTTAAAGGAGTAATCTAAAAAAAGGCCAAGTGGAACATCTAGAAGCGTCGTCGCTAAAACATTGTGACAAGCGCAAAGTTGACTGCTTGACATTTGATCTCTGCTTGTGGCCTCCAAGGGTCGTTTATAACACAACAGTACAGATAAAATCTAGCATAAAATATGTATACAATTGACAATGTGAGGTGTTTTCAACAAACACATAAAAAACAGCTATTGTCATTTTCAACAATACATTTGAAGCCCGTAGGCGCCCGAACTGTGGGGAATATACGACCTATGTGGGTGGCAGAGTTTCAAGGGGAGAGGAGATTAAAAAGTAGAATGCAAACGTTCGTTTCAAATGACAGATTTTAAATGGAAAATATTAAAACTTGCTGGAGGTCGGAGCTTCAGACATAAAAATGGGTTTAGCGCCCTGAATTATTTTGAGTCTATGAATAATGACAAATGAGTGACTGACTAACCACAGCCAGACCAATGAATCAGAAGATGTGAAGTGATTGACTCATCTAAGCAGCCAGACTGATTTATCACTCCGACAATTGACTGGATTGTAAAATTACTTTAATGAGGGACACACGGACACACGTTACAGCTATTATTAATCACTTGGTCGGTTTGTGGTTTATCATTTATCAAAATGTCAATGTCTTTCCTAGTGACTATGCTGATACATCCGCCCATTGATAACATGCACTGCACATCCCCCCACAGCCTTATCGGCCAAGACAAACTGATGACGCTTATCATCGCTGTTCGATAGCATTCCATATCCGTCACAATACACTACAATCCGGAAGAGAAGAATACGATAAGATCAAAATAGTAACCCACATTCCCACACATCCGAGAAATTAACTTTAAATATGTACAAACAATTATTTATATCACTAACACATTGAGTTAAATAAAAAAATATCACCCTCTCTCAAAGTTAAGTACCAGCCTACTTCAAAAATTAAGTACACGAACAAAAACTCCTCAGCAATGACATGCGTTTAGATCGTGGTTGATACCACACCGCTTTCATCACCAACATAAATGAAGCCCGCATTCCGAAGTTATTAGTTAGGCAATACTTTTCTTACACTCACTCATACATGGATTCTAAGAAATGGTGGAACACGCAAAATAAATTATTGGACTAGTTCTACGAGTAAACCGAGTTTTAACTCGCATAAAGGCAGAGCCAGCGTTCGTCGGTAGGTATTCAGTATTTGAAGGTCGTATTTGTAAATGTGATGCGATTCGCTACTAGCGACAGGTTGGACCATTGTTGGAACTCGTAACATGTTATTATTGCAATATATTATTGGCTGTTCCATTGTTGAATTTACATTATTGGCGAAGTCTGGAGTAAAATTGTCAGTTTGGAAAGTTCAATGCTAGAGTAAGCAACTTTGTCAAGTACTAAAAGCATAATAAATACTTCCTAAACTGTGTCCTCCCTCACGGCAAACATCAGAATTATATGTAAACTTGGCCTTTATCATCAGCAAACAGCAGCCTAATCAAACATTGATCTTTGTACTTAACAATATTTTCCCAAGAGATGCTTCTACAAACATAGCCCAAATAATACTGTCGATAACATAAAGTAACTATTTGTGCATCACAAATCAACAATACATAGGTCAGTTATCGCAGAAGAGAATGGAGCTGAAGACGATCATGGAAATAGATCGCACAATCTAGATTCAATGCCGATACTCTGCGAGAGTTCAGTGGCATTGGCTTGGCGCATTCCTGCCTGTCGCCGGGTAGTACAACATGGTTACACCCCAGGGAAATTCTACTGTGCATAAAGCCAACGGGTTTTCTCGCCAGAAATAACGCGAAGAGTTTTGTAAAACTTACCTCGTATTTAAGTCCAGCAAGTCTGAGCCATGTTTCCACCTTCAAGCAGTACGGCGAAATCGACGGCAAAAGCGGCGTACGCGAAAACTGGTACAAATAGATAATGTCCTGCTCGAAATTGATCTTGTGCACCACTGGTTTCGGAGGCTGCGTTGCCTGAACGACCGGCTCGGCTACCTTTTCCTCTTCTTTAGTCGGCGTTTTGTTGGTATCGTTTTGTAAAGCTTCGACTTCCTTATTTTCCACCGGCACGTTATTTTCCTCACTCGCCATGTTGGTTAGCAATTAAAACTGGATTGTTTTGTTGAGAACGGTGCACGACGAAACGAACGAACCGATCTCGTCTTCACAATGCAACAAACTGGGGTAGTTTTCTAGCGAGCGTAGCGCGCGGTCGCTTCTAGAACTGCGAATGAGAAGCTACCCAAGCCATGACGTCACGGCTACGGCTGGAGTCAGAAGCGCGGCGCAAGGTTGCACCGGAAATGGTTAAAACCCCGCCCTACAGGGACGGCAGAGCGGCGGCGAAGTGGGAGTTGAATCATGAAGCGGTGGGTATTTTGACTAGTGTGGTGGGTAAAGGGCACACCCTCTCGCGCGGCGCGGGGTGACCGGCTCCGGCTCGATTCTGGCCGGCGTATGAGAGATAAATCAGATCCCGGGCAAATGAGACATTCCATTATAGTCGGCAAAAAACACTAAATAAAATGAAAATCAGGAATCTCATACAAATAAAGAATCACATAAACCCTGATTTAAATAGTATTAAACTCGTCAAATTTAATTAAATGGGTTTTAAATTGAATGATGAAGCTACGTGTATTTAGGTGGATTAATTATGGCTGTGTCTATATTTTCGCTTCTTCTCTCATACATTAAAATGATTATGATCTGCAACCAAGCACAACAATTAGCTACTAGAATTTTTACAAGCCACAAATGGACACCGTATATGTTTCTACGGTCTAATAAATTTCGTCTTATAGTTATTCTTTAAAAAAGAATGAATGTACGAAGCAATCCACATGTCAGATTCTGACACTGAAGACGACACCCGAGAATCTTTACCTGACTTTTATTATGACACTATTTCATCAACCTGTCCGTCTACAAAGGTAATCAAATTGTCACAGACGAAAATTAATATGTTGAATTTCCTCTTTCCGACATTCCTATATATAGAGAGATTGTGTGTTTAAATAAAAATAAAATCGCTTTCAACAGCAATGACTAAATTGGTTGTTTCCTTTCAGAATCTTACTGACTTCCATGTCGCATGTCGTGTTGACAAGATTGGAAATGAAGTCACACGAAAATGCCATTTCATTCCCGATAGCGGAGAAATCTAGTTGTATGTCAGTCAGCTTATCTTTAGGGATGTAGTGCTTTACGATTTAGCAGTCCTGGCAAAGGGCAGAGGCATACCATGGAGTTTTACTATCCAATTCCAACAATGTTGGCTACCATCCACTCATGTATAATGATAATTAATTAGCAGGTTTTTTAAAAATTAAAAATTAAATCAATTATTATTTTGTCTGAATCACTCAAAATTCAATAAATTCATTACATCAGGAAATTGGACGCTGGAATAGTCGACAAAATCAAAAAAATTGTTAGATAAAACGGTCTTAAAATGTAAGAATTATAATTTTTTAACCAATGCATAAAATCATACAACTATAGTATCAATACAATTATTATTGTTAGTCTCGATAACTGTGAGAAATTTCTACTTCATTCGCTCCAAAGATTCAATTTTGATTTGAAGAAAATAGGTCAGCCGGTCAGCCAATTTTTTAATCATTTATTGAAACATTTCAACTTGAATAGAAGAAGAATTTGAGCAGTGTAGCAAGCAGAAAAACACATAAAACTAATTACAAAAATATAGAGATGATGTCAAAACTGTTGAATCTCGCTCCGATCACATTAAGTACAACATCTAACTTGACACAAGCCCACTGCAGTTTGAAATCTAATAAAAATTATGTAGAACACATTTTTTGTATGTTCAAAATAAACTCCACCAAACCAAATTATTATGATTCAAAAATACTTCGCTGAGTTTTGCAATTTTCTCGATTCAGCTCTTCCAGAAATGTTCAATTCTCATTTCTCTTTCTTTTTCAAGTTTTCTGGAATCCAGAGGCACGAAAGTCGGATAATACGTTTGCAAATATACAATTCAAGTGAGATTTAATTAGACGAATTTTGTAAAAGAATCACAGAGGACCTCAAATTATTTCCTATGTGGAATTCAATTTTTTTTAATTTAAATGAATTTCTGCGATGTATTGCAGTTTTTAGTGTAGGTAAAGTACGTACTGGTGATTTACTTATGTTTGTGAATTGGAAAATATTTACAACATGGTCGGAAAAGAGGTACATTTAGAAGTTCAGAAAAAAACTCATTCATTCCGAATTGGCTTTTCTGGAGCTTGGAATTTTCTTCTTGATTTCAAATGATCTGGGAACTGAACACATTTTGAGAAAATGTAGTATGCATCTTCACTACCAATTTAACATTCATTGCTATTCCCCTGGTATCCTCTTTTATCGTTTCTTGTTTTGTATTAATTAATAAGATATGTGCGTCACCTAAGACTAAGAGGCATTGTTCACTGCTGGTGGTGTATGAACATGCCTTGTAAGAAACGAGATAATAAAGAATAATAATAAGGTATGGAGCAGCTTTTCAGTTACCACTGCACTTCAGCTTTATTAATGCCGCCTGTCCTGTGTTCTTCGCAAATTAAATACTAATTTGAATATTATCTTTTATCTTAATGTTATATGAAAAACAGGTACAATATAATTGGTGCTTGCGTTAATTTACTATAAATACGAGTAAATACATCGAGGTTCAAATTATTTTTGTAACAAATCGTCGCCCTAGTCCATAGTAACTATCTCAAATATAGAGCAAACCACTTATAATTATCATCAACCTAATTTAGCATCCAGCTCTGACCATTTAAACTTAACAAAATCTCTTCAAGTTCTCAACTCATCATCTGTGGTGAGAAGAATGAATGTCTGTCTAAAGATTCCAGACTCTCAACGCAGTTGGTGAATGAAAGAGCAACCTTTTATGTAGCACTTGACCCGAACTACCATAAGGGAGAACAAAAGGTGTCAGTATTTTAGTGAATGAAGTTCCAAAGAAGCTAAGTGCTTGGCCCAATTATTCATTCAGATGGACACCCTAATTACTCTTCACAACACCAACATGGGGATCTGTGGGCATTAGCGCGGGTTATCATGATAAGAGATGCATTCCTGAAGCTTCAGACTGCAATAAGAAGTGAAGAGCACACTTTAAAATACATTTAAAAAATGAAATATATGTGTTAAAAAATGCAGTAAAAAGTTTCCGTTTTTGACACCATGTTGCAATGATTTATCGTCAAGTTCTGAAAGTGAAAATGTTAATGCATTGTGATTTTTTTTTATATATATAAAGCAATAGCATTTCTGTGGTTCCTCATATGATTTTGAAGAGGAAGGAATTCATTTCTTACTTGACAGAAGTTTCGGCACGTTCAAGTCACGTCACGTTCACGTCACGTCATATCACGTCACGTCAGTATACACTAGATAGTATTAACGTGGTGTATTTTGTCGGGGGGGGGGGGGGGGGGGGGGGTAGTACGACAATTTCTTACCCCCCCCCCCCCCCTCGTAGGGCCTCAACAGGTACAGTGTACGAGCTTGCCTGGCACACAAAACGTCTTTAAATTAACTAACAAATTAGGTAGGTATATAATAAAATAACTATGAAACGGAATAATACAAGCAGGATTTTTTTATCACTTAATGCCGTGATCACTTCTAAGCATGAAACTATCCCGTGTTTTCACGACAGAATTGTGAACAATATTCAAGTAACAAACCATGTCGTCAGAACTCTGTGCACTTAGTTGAAAGTTGTCCATCACCCAGTCAATGCCCAGTGGTATTGTCAAAACGATCCCCAGCCTCCCCCTCCTCCAACCCTTCCACCGGCAATAACGTGACCACCCTCGCCACTTGGTATTCACGTCAGTGACATCTACCAGTAAATTACCAAGTCCAGGAGACTTTATTGATTCCACACGCACAGCCAAGATGCTCTTTTCAAAACGAAAATAAAGAAGAGTCGGCTCGAAGCATTTTAAACTTTGTCTCTCGAGATCATTTCTTTTATCAAATTCCTCTCTGTAAAAAAATCGTGGTTAATTAGCATGCCCTTGATGTAATGAAGTCGTTACAAATTGGAATAATTTATATTTTAAATTCTTGAACTTTTTATCTCAAATAAACTGTGGCTATGATTAGATCAGTGTTTGAGAAGTATGAAGAGGAGAAGTTCAAATATAAATAATGATAATCTAAATTTATCGAAGTTGAAAGGTCAAAGGGTTGTATGCACAGATATCTTGACCCTCTCTCTGTATTTAATGATTGAAAATATTTTTTCTTCCCGAAGAGATTCTAATAAAGATGCAAGTAGTGAATGAGTCAGAGACGATTCATGATGGAACTTAATGAGTCAAATAGACGGCTTATGAGTAATTTAGTCTCAACAGAAATAGCTTTCTTATCTCAAGTAGTTAGTCGTCTTCCTGAACTCAGCCCTGCCAAGTTAAATCCACCATAAGAAATCATATTCAAAACAATTTCTCTTCGTCAATCAAAGTACAATATTTGTAAGTACCTGGCTAGAGCAGATGAAATTTCACATTTCAATGTCAATGTCACAAGATTTAGATATGACACATTCTTTAATTTTGTATAGATTTTATTGGATCTTCATATGAGTCAGGAACCGGGATGAGCAATCTTGGACGTGAATGCATTTTATTGCGCAAAATTCCAATGACACATTTCACAATGTTTGAAGAGTTTGCTATCGAGTCTGATAGCATTACGTATTCAGGAGAGACACACCAGATTTATCAGGATAGGAGGGCTACTCACCCTTGACTTTCCTTTTGAGCAATAATTCTGGATATAAAATAATAAGATTGAAATTAGTATATCTAAACTCTTCCAACTATAAGAGACAGGGAAAATAAACGAATAATTAACCAGTGTTCAAAGAATAAACTAAACCAGGCACGTGAGAAATAAAATCTATACAATAGTCACATACCTAACCTGCCTGCGCGAATTTCGGAATATGATACAATTTTTGAAACATGAAATTCCGAGAGCAGAAAACTAGTTTACTAGGAAAAAACGCTCAGTGTATATAACGCGTTGATGAGCGAGCCTTCGTACTTCATCAGATTTGAGTACATTTTGTACTATGTGCAAAATTTCAGATTGATTGGTTGTGCGGTTGACCTGGGCAGTGCAGGCAAATAACAAACAAAAACAAAACAAAAAACAAACAGAGAAAGTGCCATAAGAGTAGTACCGTGGTGAGTGTGACGCTCTCTACGCTCGCTCAATAAACGTGGTATTCTGAATACACACAAAAGTGACACGTTTAGGTATTGAGCGAGCCACGGTACTCTTATGGCACTTTCTCTGTTTTTTTTTTTTGCCTGCACTGCAAAGTGCAGGCAAAATTTAGTCCCGATCGGAACTAAAAGGGTGAAAAAGTATCGAAAATGTACTCGCCTTTTTATATCTTTTAAGTTATCAATAAACACTTTAAAGTCAGTTAAGAGTTAAGAGGCAAACGGAAGCGAACGGGAATCGCACGGTTCGTCAGAGCGTTTTTTTGAAATTTTGTCATCCCGCTAAATAATTTTAAAAAATCAGATAGTAACGACCCATTACAGCCTAAAATACTAAATATTGCCGCACACTGGAGTACTTTATGACCTCTGGTGCGACCTCAAAGTGTTAAATACGATTATTTTACTTATAATATCTAAAAATATCGTATTTAACACTTTGTGGTCGCACCAGAGGTCATAAAGAACTCCAGTTTGCGGCATTATTTAGTCTATTAGGCTGTAATGGGTCGTTACTACCTAATTTTTTTAAATTATTTAGTGGGAAGACAAAATTTCAAAAAAATGCTCTGACGAACCGTGCGATTCCCGTTCGCTTTCGTTTGCGTTTGATCTCAAATCCATATAAAAAGCATTAAATCCCAATCAATGGAGCCTCTTTGTGTGGATTATATTCCCCTTCCCAACTCAAGTGTAGAAAGATGGTGGATTATATAACAAAGCGATTTGCGTAAGAATGACCTTTTACTCTTCATTACAATTTATGTCTGTGCATGGATTGCATAATTTCGCATAATTATGATAATAATAATAATAATCATAATAATCATAATAATAATAATAATTATTACCTACCAAAATTGTATCTTTTGCTGAATCCTCTTTTTTGGTTTCTGTAGAGTTTATAGCTAAAACTTAAATTGTTTTTTTTTTTAGTTAGCGCATTCGGCAGATAACCTCGAATCTAACTATTATTGCCGATTTAATTAATAACGTTGCTAATTCAATTTTCAGTTTCCCTAAAATGAGAGTTAGCGACTTATAATTCAGTCAGCCCACGAAATGTGTTGTAGAATCTGAATCTGCACAGCGCATTTGCTCGCTGAGCCTCCAAGTGGTCATGAATAACATCTGTTGAGTCCATATCGATGCGAATTATGAATGATGCCACTTGCAGAATCATCACCACGCTAACCAGTAAGCAACAAGCTAGAGTTAGAGATCGCGCAAATTACAGACCTTGGAACTCGCGTGCCTTGCGAATGAGTCTGGAATTTTAATTGACGCTGATGACAAAATAGCCGACAATAAATCAATTCCGACGATCCGTGTAGGCTCTCCTCTCTTCATCTCATCATTGGTTGGAATGTGGTGAGCTACTAGACATGGTTGAACACTTTTTAAAACACTCTCTTGAATCTACAGCATGAGATAATCATCACACAAAAAAGGCTCCATCCTTGAAGTGGTTAAGATTTAAAGTGACTTAGTCTGCGTTTCACCAAGATTCTAAACCCGGTTTAGAGGCGGTAAACCTGGTTTAGACTTTAGAGGCTCCTAAACCAGGTTTACAACCTCTAATCCGGGTTTAGAATCTTGGTGAAACGCAGCCTTAGAAGTATGAAAGCTCGATCATTCATGGCCATGGGACTACAGGTGGGGACTATTCCAAGAAGTTGGGCCTTTTTGTGTAGATTCCATCTCCCCTTTCTCGTACCAGAAGGAAACCCAGTAATCTGCACTTAATCTCTCAATTTAATTAAAAATACATAAGGCAAAGTAAAGAATGGATATAAAATCACTAAAATGTGATAGACTTCAGTTTTTGCTAAATACTAATTTTAAAGCTGTGAGGAGTTGGCGCTTTCGTCGTCTATAAAATCCAGCTAACTCAAAATAAGTGTAATCGACTTTCTGCAGAAACCTCACGATATGTAGCCTACTATGTGATTCTAAGGAAAAATAGTAAATACCATTTAAATTAATATATTATCTTAGAACAATCAAGAATCATCTTAAAACTCTGAGGATGCTTTCAGTTTTCTGAAAATAGTGTAAAAGCATAAACAGAAACATAAAACCGAAAGACGTTGAAATGTAGTTGGCAGTACAAAAGGTAGTGTGTTTAATGTGTAGACATAATTTCTGCTAAAACAATTAAATTAAAATCCCCTGGATGTATTTATAATGGAACGCAAGATGTTGCAGGTGGTGGCCACTATTTACAAAGCGCGCAATTTAATTTCACTCCATCGACAATAGCCACAGCGTTTGTTTCTTCCGCTCTAGTGCATTAAAACATTCTCTGCTTGAATACATTATTTCTCTATTCTATTAAATTGATACCAGAAAAAGCTAAGAAAGATGCATTTTGATCTCCTTTCTGTATAAAGTTTGTCATTTTTAATTCTCACGAATGCAGGTCGTCTATCCAAGAAAATGAACTTGAAAATTGCATTTTTGTACATTTAGAATATTATTATTTTGAATTTTTTACTTTGTGTTCAATGTCAATCTACATCCTGAACGACAACTTTATTCCCAATTAACAGAATTCTTTTTAGTTTGTGTACAAGAGAAATATACTCGTATATGACTCATGAGGTAAGTCTATGGTGGCCTACTGGGTTAGGTACCAATTGAAATTAAAGTTAATGAATGGGAAAACGGGTTTAAGGTTTAAGTGAAAAAAAATGCCGACAAAATATTCAAATGAATTCACTTTTATTATTTTGGTACCGCTGGTTGATAAAGTGGACCCAACAATTTTGACATCAAGTGCATTTTATGTAATACCTACTGATAAAGCCGCGTAAATCAGTAATTACTTATAAATTCTAATCATTGTTAACAATTAGAAAACCAAATCTTCACAGTATTACATCGCCTACCTTATGAAATCATCATACATTAGAACAAGAGAAAGCAAATGTTAAAAAAATGGAATGCTATGACAGTATTCACTAAGTACAGCAACATGTAATATGTATTATTGAATTAAAATAATGTACTAGTTTACTAATTAAGTACAGTTTTACTCAAAATAATACTCAATTATTGAAATGCGGTGTCTGCATGCGCTCTGGACAAGAACTGAACTCAGTTTATGTCTGGAAATTATTAAATATTTGCCCAACCCAACTTAGTAAAGTAACATTAATTGTGAGACACATTTTATGACCGGAGATCCTTTGGACCTCACTTCCTATCATTTCATCTAAGTTTTTAAATACTTACACTTCTTCGTAATTGAGTGCCATTTCTAACTGGGTCAACATTAAACACTACCAAACATAACATAGAACTATCCATTCATTAACAAACAATACAGCTTTGCAACTTACACAGCAGTGTAAAAACCTACCTTACTCTCCGATACGAACTGCCCTCACAGTGCAGCTATATTGCAATGAGAAATAAATAAATATACATGAATGTTAAATTAATTGCAATCTAATACTAATAATAATACACTTGTTTCCATATATTAAATTATTGAATAATACATCGCAATTATGCTATTAAAAGTTATCACTTTAGTAGAGTTCATCTGATAAAATAATCTAGTAATTTTATATACAGATTCTTTTTAAAGATTTTCTGTAAAAGACAAAAAAACAAACACTTATTAAGTTCTTCATCACATAAGTTTACCTCTACCTACTTGACAGACATGTACGTGAATGCCAAACATCATGCGCCTAAGCAGATGACGATACATTTGCACGTGATATTACGGTGGTTGCAGGGTTGGAGTGTTCAAGTCAAAGCAGGGTATACGTAGCATAATATACATAATAATGCACTTTGTATTGCACGCATCTTTCAACGACATCAATGAGGAGTAGATACATCGTCGTAGGAGAATATTGAGCTGCGGTGCATGTAGGACATTGAAAACATCGCTACACAATGACGATAGGTATTAAACACTTGTTGACTGCCGAGAAACTTTATTCCGGATGTCGACAACGGTCGTTGTTAAACGTTTTTCGGGATGGTGCGATGAGAGGGAGCAAGTTAAGAGTAAGACACGTAATATCGGAGAATTGTTAGCTTGAGTTGATGGCCGCATTATTTCTCTTCTTAACAGTTAACGTATTAGTTTATGATAATTGTTAATTATCGACGTAGTAGGCCAGTGAGTAGCTGATCAGCGTAATGACAAAGGCACAAAAGCCTCCATGTCTCTACTCGGCGAAATCAGACCGATCGTAGAGAATTGACACGATAGTTTGGTCTGCGCGTCCACCTCGAACTAATCGACGAGGCGAGCGTACCGAGCAATCAGTCTCGAGGGGTGTCTATTGCAAGAATTGCCGTCACAACGCTTCGACTAGTGCGAAGTCGTTCTCCCTTCGTCAGACTTCAGGGCTGGACGTCTCGCTGTTGAGTTGGTTGAGATGGAGGTGGAGATCTCCGATCTCTTCGTGCTCGCTCTCGACCGAGGCCGATCGCGACGCTGGTGCTCGTTCAGCCGTCGAGCCACTCGTCCAGCGCTGTTTCCAGCTCTCTAGCCTCATGATCTGAAACCATGCGATTAGATTATTTTATGAAACGTGGCACATGTAAAGTTGTAACACATATCACAAACAATTTATAAACGTTATGAAAATTATGAACAACAAATAATTACAACTTTGCTTATGTTATTGACACTAGTGCACTGTAATACATTCTTGATGTTCAGGACAGGAATTGATAAAACATTAAGTGCATTGCCCAAAATGTACAAAGTGACATGACTATAAATTGCAAATTAAAACGTAACTACTCTTGCGGTGAATTGCATTGTGATTTGGTATAATAATACATTGTTTTCCTTAAGATTCAAATTAAGATAGATTAAGAATCTACATCGTCAGAAATGCGGAATAAGCACGCAAGTGCCATATTGGTCGAAAATTGCCCGTTGATATCTTTCCACAGTTTAATATTGTTTTCACCTTCCAAAATTTCCCCCAAAATCTTTGACTAATGGAAGTCCTTGTTATTTAACTTGTAAATTTTGTACGTAGGTAATTGGTTCTTCTACAGACTATTCAGCAAAAAAGTGTTCATTTCTCCTGAACAGGAACATACATGATTTTACAGCGTAGCTGTCAATATTTTAATTAATTTAATTGCTACACATGCAAATCAATATTACAAGTTTCAATGACATGTTAAATATAAAATACCATCTGAAAAACAAATCATCATAAAAATTTTTAAGAAATACCCAAATAACATTTTGATCTTGTGGAGTAGTACGTAACGTGCAAGCACAAAGACAAACAAAATGAACAACTAAACTGAAATACTTGAATGGCTCACTTAATTACACACTTTTACACCCTCATGCCCCAAGATATTTAGGTAGGTAACAACACAGGACTAAGTCTATTGGATTCCGTCCAGAAGAAGAATAAAGCACGGTCTTGTGGTGTTTTGATTCTGCGGCGTAATATCTTTCGAGCATGAGGGTGTTGCTAATTTATGATATGACCACACACTTGGAAACTTTTTCTATTACACTAATGTCAAGGTAATAATGAGAATGAATGAGAAATGAGAATGACTCTATAAAAATTAAAGTAAAAGAGAACAGTCAGCGATGAATGATTAACAGACAATATTTTGAATATCTACAAATTCAACATTGGACACATCACAAGACAATAATACATGCCAGGTAAGCAACGCCAACCATTAATGTGGTGCTACAGAAATAAAATAAAATAAAATATTAATTACAATTTGTAGGTAAAAAATATACATTTAGATCCCAAAGTAACCATAAAAAAATAAATATGTAGGTAATTGTAAATTACAAAATAACATAATACCAAGAAAACAGGCAAAAAATCAGGCTCAGGATGTAAATTTTAATTCACTTTCATTAAAAATAACTATTTCTGGAGGTGTAAAAATATTAATTTGAAAATTGCTTAAAAATTAATTTTAGGTAGGTAGGTAAGAGAAAAATTTTGTGAAATATTTGCAGTAGGTAATCGATGTTACTGAACCGATCGACCGGTGTTTTATTGTTCGATTACAAATAACATTTCAAGGTTTTGAATAACAAGTACGTATAGGTATACCTAGTAGGCATGCATGCAATTCAAAATATTTGGTTCATAAAATTTAAAAAATCGCATCTAAGCTACCTAATAAAACTCAAAAAGAATCGTACACCGAACTGCATGCGAGTACAAATATTGGGTTATGATTCCGACGCTAAATGCAAGCAGTAGAAGCATTTCTCCGACTTACTCCAGCCATTTCCAAGGCTCAACGTCAGGAGTTGAGGGCGTCATGGGATACTAGACAGACGGCCATGGTTAGTGAAAAATAGACGCAAAAATTAGTATAATACCAGCGTGTTAGTTATTGTCTAGTAATTAATAATTAGGTACAGAAGAAAACAAAACAAAATATCTAGCTGGTTAGTATGGACGTGCTTCAATGTCACAAACATACGTTAAAAAAATTATATTCACTAGAAAAATATCTACGCATGTATGTATGTATGTAGTGATGTAAATTTGTAGCACGATCTTAAGAATTTTTCCTTTGTCTGCAGCATTTAGAGTACAATGTGAAATGAAATGTTTATACAAATAATTAATAAACAATAAATGGTGTTCTAAAATATCACTTTCCATTCTGATCTAATAATTCTAGTAACGGAAAGAGTGCACAAATATTATTTACATGACAATTAAACATGGTTAAACCTAGATTTACTTGATGAGTTACGAAAGAAGCGTAAAGTGCAATAAGAAGCGTGATTGATTTCAGTGTGAATAACGTAGAAATTACTAGTTACATTTAGTTATTAACAAAACATTTCTTCATGTGATTCAGTATTCCTTATTTTATTTATAGATGTGTACATTTTTGTCTCAGTCTTGCTTTAGAGCTAGGGCTGATCCACGGTCGGGCTGACCATATTAAAAACGATCCTCATTTTATAATCCACGGGTCCCTCGAAATAATTTCGTACAGAAATATAATTGGGGTCACCAACGAACGATACACTGGTCCCCAAAGTCCCTAACAACATCCCCTGTGAAATTTTGAAAACTAGAAATTCAAATTGTCATTAATGCATCACGGGGCAATTCAGAATGGAACTGGATGGCTGCTACTTTATTTTCTGCACTGTCTACACTCTACAGTTATTTATACATTTTACTGGTAAACACATTAAAAATCAGCAATATTCTCAGACCTTCATTTGTTGGAACATCAGAACCCAGGGTGCAGTAAATCAGTTTTGAACTTTTCAGAAGATAAACAATTAAAAATGTCCTTCCCATATCTCACAAGTTAATAAAAAAGCGTTTTGAAGTCAATGAGGCTACAGAAGTACCACCTGTATCAACATTAATTAATTAGTAATTATTAGGTTGTTATTAATTAAGTCTTTAAGGTTAGGTAATATTTAGATTTTCTCTTACATCAGCTTTTAGTTCGGCGACTTTGTCCTGAAGTTCTCGGACTTTATCACTGTCGTCCAGATTGCTTCGAATCTCCCCTTCAGTAACCATTTCCTCATTCTAGAACAAATGAAGAAAAAACAAATTAGTACATAGGAAAAAATTAATTCATGAGATATTTTCTCATGAATAGTTACTTATAGAGGCGCTGTAGTATTATTCTATAGTTATTCCTGTTAATATATGGGTCATTCTCCCGAAACGTGCAAAAATGAAAATGAAAATAATTCAGAAATTTTTCGTCCGAATTTAAAAATGTAAAAACTTAAATTGTATTTGAAGTAATGTGCAAAAAGGTAAAAATATCAGCCGAGATCGTTTCCCCAAATTTATATTTTTGTATACATTGTGCATTGTGTGTGTTGTGGTAATGATGAGTTGTGGTAATGACGATTTCATGCCTTTTTTTAAAATCACAAGCACATTTTAGATATCAGCAATTTGAGGTTCGGTATTTGTTATGATGTCCATTGAAGCTATTACATTGCAGGCGATTTTTTTTTTTATTACATGCAGAACCCTAAAATTCTTGCGTCTTGGTAATGATTTGAATTAAAATATTTCCGAAAATTTGCTTGCTTTTTGTATGTTTTAGTCAACATGATTGTCAAAAAGCTGCCATGTTGATTTTCACTGAGTAGATTGGCGCCTTCTAAACATTGCTACACCAAGGTCATTTACAATAATGCCAACCTACCCCCTGAAAAATCCCTATTTAATTGACGCCTTGGTAATGATGCCAACTCCATGTGACAGCCCTTAACGGCCCTATATGTCCCTCTTGGTTTCAATTATAAATTATGTCAATATTATATTCTTATTCTCTTATGAATTTGCATCAATACACAACATCTCAGAATTTAAAAAAAGGCATAGATTTGGTACATAAATTATAGTCAAGACCTAAAAACCTGTGGTGTGACACGCCTTGGTAATGATTTTTAAAGTATATTTTGATTATTTAGGAATGGACCAAATACATTTTTTGAATATATTGATGATGAGAAAGATAAACAAAGTAAATAGCTATCATATGCCAAAAAATGGGGGGAAAAAACAAACATTGAGCCATTATTTTGGCTTGTGACAAGGATTTGCACGTTTCGGGAGAATCACCCATATATTCTACTAAAGAGCAATCTTGCTCTAGACTTCCTACAGAGCTAGAGAAAACAAAAAATAAAACAGTTTGTGATAACATGTAAACATAAAGATTAGTTAATGATTTGATTTGTCAGCTATTTCACAAAGTACAACTGAGGTCTGCACCTTGAGAGAAGGGGAATACAATGTCTATATAAAGATTATTTAAATTTTCACTTGTTTTCACTTCAAGCAACTGCTGCAGTGCATAATGTGAACATCGATACATTTGTAAACAAACCTTGAGAAGAAGAACGGAGATCTTCTGATTCAGGACGGCAACCGCTTGATTGTGTTCAGCATCTCGTATTCTCGCCATCATCATTTCATCCTTCATCTGGAACAGAACGTAAGAAGACTGTAGTGAAGCCAGTCGTTGACGGTGTCGTGTATTGATTCTCACAAAAGCAGTGACTGGGTTTGATATTAATAACTAAAGCATCCAATCACGATGTGGAAAGTGAGCCTTTAATGTCCATGAAATATAACATGTGCACAGGTATGAGTTGCCTATCTGTAGACTCTGTATTTCGAGTGGAAAGACGAAGCACAATAATATTGAAAGAGATAAAAAGGTTTTAAAATATCTAAAAAAAACAATTACTCTACACTTTTATATTGTTGAATGATTGGCTCATAACTATAAAAGTGTGACCACATATTGGTCTCTCTCTCGTCTTGATTTAGTTCAAGAACAACAGGCGATTCCTGTATGCCAACGTTTTCACATTAACTTCCGCTCTAGGGGATTTGCGAGACTGTCGTTGATGTCTAGTGACAAAGAATACCGACCCGTTCTTATGTATAGACCAAGGTCAAATTCTTCAAGCGTCCGGCTGAGATCGTCTTACATTTGACAAGATTGCAGGGAAACCTGACACAGTACAACAATATGCTTTTGATGCTGTCGTATTATAAATATGTAGACAGACTGTGGGATTAAACAAAATTAATAATACATCTTTTTATTGCCAGAATCTGGTAAAGTAGTGAGGCCTCCAGCATCGGCGAAAGCATTCAGTGCTGCAGCTATAGCAGTCACGAATCCCATATAGAGCGAAAGTCAATGATTTTCATGTGCACCAAACTGCATCTTGATCAGAAGAACAGGGACTTGCAGAGGCCACAGCCGGACAAAAAATATGCACAAAAACAGAGATGAGAAGTTTACCTATTGAATGAAAACGCTTACGCTGCTCCCTCGAGTTGTTGCAAGTGATAATCTTGAAGGTGCAACTAGGGGTGTGCGAATATTCGAAAATTTCGAATACTTCGAAAATATTTGGTTCGAATATTCGATTTGGTATTCGAAAATCAAGTATTCGAAATTTGAATACTTCGAAAATTCGAAAATTTTCGAATAGTTCATGTCTTTTAATTCAAAATTATCCCGCCATTTCTCAAATGGGAGTGTTTTTCAATGCTGCCAACTACTGCAAAGTCTAAAACTCCAACCGAAAATAGACATGGCCGCCATTTTGATTTCGAGGGAATATTATTTGTAGGTTATTGTTCCTCTAGATAGACCTACCTCATACTACTTTTGTTCCTGTTAATTTAATTCGCAACAATGTGAGATTTACCAATTTTGAGATCCAGTAGGCCGAAAATGCCATGTTGTTGCTTACAGTAAAAGTAGTTGGTCTGCTCCTCAGTTTATATAGGCATTTACGGTATGTTGAGATACTGTGAGTGTACGGTACGACTTGGCTGTGTGGAGCGACCGCTCCACTAGATTTTTTGTGATAATTAGTGACAACAATATGATCCTTGCATATTACTTCATGGCCATCTTTCATTCTGTCATTTGAATAGAGTTTGGTGTCCAATTATTTTTTTTAATTGATATTAAATCTTTTAATTCAGGTTCCAATTATTCGATATTCGATTCGATATTCGAAATATTTTTGTCAATTATTCGATATTAGTATTCGAAGTCAAAAATCACTATTCGCACACCCCTAGGTGCAACTAACCTTGGACTCCAGGTCCGTGTATCGGTGTTGTTGCTCGCGGAATCTCGTGCTCTGCTCTCGCTCGCGGTTCACCGCTTGTTCGATCTCCTCGCGCAGATTCTTGTTCTCCTCGTCCTGCCGTCGGAGCTGGTTCGTTCCCACCTGCACCTGAGTCTCCAGCTCCATCACCTGAGAACAAGGACAACTCCGTTCAAGCAAACTGCATTTTAATTATGTGCAAACTCGGATGTATCACAGAGTACACAAGAATATTAAGGTGGGGCAAGCGCGAGCGATTTTCCTGCTTGTTTTACACACTATTTTTGGATAAGATTGGAGATGAAATGGGTGGACGAAATGATTTGAAATTTTTATCGTGATAAAATAAAAGACAAACTTAGGGTTATCCCTTTTTGGTACATTTTTAATTTTTTGATTTCATAGTTATGCGTGGTTTTGTTGAATAACCGGCTCCTATTTAACAAGGCACAACGCAAAAGTAAAAATGTGCTACTAATATACAATCAGACTGATTATCTGAACGTCCTATCAACGTTACACCCACTTATGAAACAATTTTTCTCTCTCAATAAGCTTGTATCACCTTAATTCATGATATTACACTGTTGAATGAGAGTAGAAATCTTAAACCCTGTATAATGCTGTTGATTTTGAGACATCAATGGCCGGACAAAAACCGAACCTGATTTTTTGTGGGGATAAGTGCCAATTTGGTGTTTCCTCCTTATTAGGACGTCGGCAGCTGTTTTTACCTTGAGTCGCAGTTCCTTGAGCTCGGCGACGACCTCCATCTCGCGCAACCGAGTGGTCATGAGGTCCTCCTCTAGGCGCTGCGTCTCGTTGCCGCGGTTCTCCCAGAACAGAAGCTTCTTCGGCGTGCTGTCGGGAGCGGGAGTCGCCTCCACTCTATGCTCCTGCGATGGGATTACAAGAACCAATCATTGAAGAGAATATGTGACAGATATCAGACTGATATCCATGTCAGTGAAGTCTGATTAGGTACATGAATCATTGCTACATTTAAATATTAATCACATACGACTTGCAACTGAAGTGAGATTTAAGTGATGTTAGAGCGTTCTAATTTTAAGAAAACATTTTCCATGTTCATAAGAAGATGCAGATATTAAAGAAAATTACGTGATTTTCTGGCCTCTTATGTTTGCGAATTACGGTAAACTGGTTACATATTAGTTACACTATACAATTTAAATTGCACAACCCAATTTCAATCGTAAGCCAATCATATTTCAGAGTTTCACTTCAAGTGCCCTAGAAATTGTAACTGCCCTATTTGAATGTATGTATGTATACACCCACTTACCTAATACGTTTGTGAAAAAATCATTATGTAATCAATAAAAACAGCTTTCATTACAAATAATAACTTTGGCTCAAGAATTGATTTTATGACTTGAAAGCAAACATAGGTAAGGACAATATTAAATTCACCACAAAAAAAGTAGGTAATAAAGTACTAATTAGTTCATATTTAGAAAACCAACCATCAACATATCTTGTACTAGATCTCTTAGGCCGGGTAGGAGTGGTAGGACCAAAATTGGATGAAGTTAACTATTGATAGTTAGTGGAAGTTAGTGAATCCCATTGGCTGTGGAATTCGCGCCAACTGGATTCATTGGTTAACTGCTCACTAACTATCGATAGTTAGCTAATCCAAAGTTGGTCCTACCCGGCCTTAGTAAAGCTAGTAGATACTTACAACATAGGTAAATACATTGAAAAATGCGTGATTTTGGGACAATACTTTTCTTACGATAAAAATGTCACTAATTTCAACTCATTGCAAACCATTGTGACAGACTGTATTTATGTACGACTCTGACCGAAAGCGTCACCTCACCTGCAGATGTTTCTGCCACTTGGCGCTGATCTCGCCGACCCGCTGACGCAGATCCTTGATGGAGAGATTAGCCTCGGCTTCTCGCAGCTTCACCGCGATCAGCTCCTCCTGGAGGTGGGCCACGGAGTTGTCGGGCGTCGTCTCTCGCAGCGTCTTCTTATCCTGGACACAATCATTCACACCATAAGTCATCGTGATGTGACAGGTGGTCAGCAGAAGCCATTCATCTCAATTTAAAATTACCTACATTAAATTTATGACGATTCTGAAGAAAAGTGTGAGGCGTAAAAAACTAAACTCTTCCATACTTTACTTATAACGTAAATTTAACACTATATTTAGGAGACCAGTGGAGTCACTGCATCTTTTGAAACTAGGTACCTTATTACCTATATGTATTTGTGCCAGAAAATATGAAGTTGTATGTCGAAGTCTTTTACATTGTTGCTCCTTTGCCAAAAACATGAAATGTTGCAAATTGCCCTAATTAGGGCTAAAAGCATACAGACAAATTTGCCATCAGTCATAGGCTCTTCAAACATTAACGTTGACATTTTATGACTACGCTCAAAGGCCGATTGCTAGTGAAGTGACACCGTAATTTGAAAGTATTGGAATATTTGTAATGGATGGAGAAATAAATAACTTCAACACATGAACAACATGTCAAATTTAGTGTACACAAATCAAAGTGTGAATAATGCAAAATCAGGTAAATGGGTATTTCTCCTCACCTCCTCTAGCTCTTGTATTCTGGCTCGAAGATCTCGGATGAGCGCGTCGTTCTCGGCCTCCCTCAGCCGCACCTTGACGAGGCTCTGCTGCAGACACTCGATCATCTCGTCGCGCTGACTCAGCAGCTCGCGCTTCAGAGACACCTCCTCCAGCGACGACTGACGAGAGTTGCTCTGCGTGGGACAAGAACATGGTGGTCAGATTTCAAGACACATTTTGCAGTTTGCAATGTTACTGCAAATCACTTCTGATCCTATAATAATATTACACACTCTGTTTTAAATTTACACCAAGAGAGAAGAATATACAAAAATAAAATAGAATATACAGAAAGGTTCCATTATTTGAGCACATATGTTTGTGATCTACAGATAAAAAGATTTTATCACATAAAATAAATAAAAACATTTTTTTGTAAATTTTAATAATTCTTAAAATTGTATTAAATTTAATGTACCTAAATACCTAAATTTTTGTAATAATTTTTTGCACCACAAATGATGAAATCGATTTTTATACTTGCCAAATTTCAGCTGGATATGAGGAGTGTCACAAGGGATGCTTAATAGTAGAGAATTATCTAATGGTAGCTATTCAATAATAAAAAATTAAATTTATGTCCTGACATGGACATCTAGGTATACTCTGTTCCAGCGGTCGCCAACCTTTTGGACCTCGCGGACCACTTATATGACAATTTTATATCTCGGGGACCACTCAGGCGCGTAAAATACGTATGACGGGAAATACGATTGGTGAGGGAGACAATGGGGGGTCTGGGGGGAGGGCCTCCCAGCACCAAGCGGGTCCGGGGCGCTTAGCCCCGGAAATTTTTGGTTTTCAGGAAGTCATTTGGCGCGTTTCTACGCTATTTCAGCCAACTTTTTTTTCCAGAAAAAGCGTTTAAAATAACTCTTATAGGTATTGGAAAAATACTCGGAAACTGATATTATTTTCATTATAGAGCTAGTGAATACGTATAGTTGGTAGGTAGATACTTTGTAAAGGCATTATTACGTATTGTAACATGTCCGAATTCGATACATTTTGTGTTGTGCCATTTTTCTAAATTAAATAAATTGCATGGAAACTTAAAAGTAAACTTCCAATTTTCTCTGCGGACCACCAAAATTTTCTCGCGGACCACCAGTGGTCCGCGGACCACCGGTTGGCGACCGCTGCTCTGTTCTGATAATTGATCATTTAAATGATTAAAGAATAATTGTTGACTGACAGCTTGCTTTCATAAAGTGACAAACTTACTTCCACTTAATATTTTATAAGTACCTACCGAAGTAGTTTACCTAATAACTCAAGTCTTGTAATTTTCCATTGTGTTGAAAGTGAGTTAACTAGAGAGGAACGACTTCACTGACACCAATGACCCCATTTGATTAAATTAAAACCAAGTCTATATAAACGAGCAGGTCGATGGACACTTTCAGATGTACGCCGACCCACGACAAAAGCAGAGACGCTAAAAACTATAGCGTCATGTAAAAGCAATATACAAGTCGAGTTCATAATCAAGACGATGAAGATCTCAAGGTCATTCGAAACAAAACTTTTATCAGCTGTGCAACCATATTTCCGCTTAAGTCAACTCTTGGGTTTAGTTCCCTTCAATATTCCAACGTTCACAACATCAATCTGGCTGCTTTTTTATTCTTTCCTTATTTCTGTCATTATATCTGTGGGTATCTTCAGATCTGTGGTCCTTCTATTAAATATCACGACCAAGGAGGGATTTGTTCGTATTTTTGTTCCGCGGGCTCTTATGGCTGTGACATCATCCCCAGCCGCACTGGGAACGCTACTTACTGCAGCCACACTATTGCGATGTAACTTCAAACAAGTGTTCTCCAACTTTGGTGAGATTGACGGGCTTTTGTATAAAGATGGAAACGTGTACAGAAACGTAAGAAGTTACGTGCACCTTGAATTCTTCTTTGGTTTGATTGTTGAAGGAGGATTGATGTTTTTTAACTTGTACAGTATCAGTTTCAGTAATCCAGAGATATTCTTTTATAGGTATTTAAATGACATAATTTTATATAGGAGTAGTGTTACATTCATTTGCTTTGTAGTTTACATCAATATGAGACACCGAGTTATTAACAGTAAATTGGAGCTACATTCAAAAATTGGAACCTTTGATGTCAAAGCCTCCAAAGATCAGATGATTAAACAAATTGATTCTTCATTTGGATTTTATAATTCCAATTTGAGCGAGCCAAACAGAGAAAATGTTGTCCACCAAACCGAACGACATTCAGACTTAGGTTGTATCATGCAACTACGCACAGCTTACTTAAAATTACATGAATCTGTTGTTCTGCTCAACACTTCGTTTGGATTTCAAATTCTTCTATTAGTTTTACATTTTCTAATTGCTATTATAAGTTACCTAACGGTGATTACACGCAATATAATGTTCGGTGCAGGAATGACATATTTTAACTATGTAAGCTGTTGTTGGTTGCTTGTAATAACTTGTAAACTCATTCTTATTTGTTTTGTTTGTCATCTGACTTGCAGCGAAGAGAATAGAACTGCGTTATTGGTGCAAAAATGCCTGCTATGTGTTAATATTAGTGTGGGAATGAAGCAAGAATTGAATAACTTCTCACAGCAATTGATGAGTAATAAATTTACATTTACTGCATGCGGTGTCTTCAGCTTGGATATGTCGCTGTTGCTAAGTGTAGCTGCTACAGTGACGACATATTTTGTTATCATTATAAGTGTGAAGATATAAATGATATGTGTGTTTAGTCTAAGGTGTGACTCTTAAAGTCATCTTCATTAAGATCAATTCAAATTCTCTACAGCTTTGTTGCATCGTTATTACACAATCTATCTTCAACGAGATGGTAAAAATCCCTAATATTGGCAGTTAAGACCCTTATTCTTCGTATTCACTGTTTTCTAAAAGTTTTTTATGACTTAATATTATTTGTTTTGTTTGTCATCTGACTTGCAGCGAAGAGAATAGAACTGCGTTATTGGTGCAAAAATGCCTGCTATGTGTTAATATTAGTGTGGGCATGAAGCAAGAATTGAATAACTTCTCACAGCAATTGACGAGTAATAAATTTACATTTACTGCATGCAGTTAGGTTGTAAGAATGTTAAATTGGATGTTAAATGTAGTTTTAATACAACGTTAATATTGTTAATAACTATTTAGTATACCTCATCATACTTCTTTAATGTGTATGTACTCACTCAAACAATATCATAAAAATAATGCACCAATAATAAAGTTACAATATTAATAAACTTGCAAAAGCATTCTTATTTTTACTAAATGGGACTTGATTATGAAGTGATAGATAGGGTGAAAGCAAAATAGCAGACATGCTAAATTTATTCAAGAATCAACAAAGACATTCAAAAACTATTTCAGCATGGACATGGACGGTTTATGGCATCTAGGTGCCCCGTGCCAGATTATTTTCATGCCCCAAATGTGTTTTCAGTGATGATTTTTGTATGTATGACATGAAGAACTGCAGCCTTTATATACAAAGCAATTTTGTTGCCCCTACATGTTAACGCTCTGTACAGTCATAGCAGGTCATTCATTATGGTCTAAGCTGGTCATAGCAGGGACCCAGCTTCCTCAATGACAGTCCAGTGCACTACTAACACCTGAGTCTAGTCCTACTACTAGGAAAACGCTCTGTGTAACGAGTTAATAAGCGAGCCTTTGTATTGCATGTGAATTGATATGCGTTTGCAAGATTCTGCTCTAAAGACCTTGGAAAGAGCCGAGTTAAAATAAGTAGGATAATAAAACGTAGTAACAATATTTAACGGCGCATCGACAGCAAGGTCATTTTGTGCACATTAAGATTCTGTTAACTTTGTTGAATAGGGAGGACATGGGGAGGGGTCAACCAAAGGGAGTCCAGCAATGGTGGGAAGGCCATGCCGGAATGGGGACATACCAAGGGGGGGGGAGGCTTCGAGCCGGTGAACCCGATATCAGGGGGATCACCAGCTCGAGGGGCGAGGCCGGCCCAAGGGGCCCGCGAATTTGGGGAGGGCATGGGACCAGGTCGACCCTGAACTGCTCTTAGTTGGGACTTACTTCCTAATGTGAGACGGCCCCTTAAGCTCCACCACCGCATCAAGGTAGTAGTCCAACGGTGGGGGGGGGGGGGGGGGGGGGGGGGGGGGGCGAGTTAAAATGAGTCGAAGAAATAAAGATAAAACATCGGAAATTTTCTCGCAGAAATTTGATACATATTTCCAAAACAGCATAAAATGTCTGTAAAATCTCAATAACTTCTGAAGATAAAGACAGATTGGTCTGAAAATTGTCACAAATACCTGGTTCCGATGACCATGCAAAGACTTAAAAGTTGATCAGTCAAACGGTTCCATTATAATTTTCAAAAAATCACAGGATCTCGTTCAAAAACAATAAACGAGACCGCTCTTGTGACAACTGGTGTGTGTACAAAGTTTTAGATCAATTGGTTGACCAGTTTGACCTGGGCACTACTGCAAAAAAAAGAAAATGAAGAAAAAACACACGCAATAGAGTACCGTGGAGACGGTCGCAGCCTTTGCTAAGGTAATTAGTAGTGATTTCTGTTGGTATTTTTTAACATATGCCCAAGCTGTATTTTGAGGTCTCTCTGAAAGAAGAGTGTTCATCACATCTAAGTTGTATTTCTACGAGTGTGCGGAACCTACCGACTCCTCCATGGACAGCGAGATGTTTCTGATCTCCTCGTGCGCGATCTCCAGCTGGTGCGTCGCCTCTAAGTACGAGTGTCTGAGCGCGGCCAGTTCGCGCTGCACCACGAACGTGGTCTCCTCCTCCTCGGCGCGCGACACCTGGCCGCGCACCAGCCGGTCGGCCAGCTCGCTGCTCTCGGCCTCGAGAAGTTCCACGCGCTGTCGCAGCAGGCGGTTCTCAGTCCGTAGACGCTGTCGGGGAGACGGTTCAGGACATGAGCAACACACAATTATTTCTTTCATAGGTAATACAAAGTTATTTAAAAAAATATAAAATAATAAATGAATATATAATATTTATAATCAAAACAAAAAAATGATAGTCAAAAGGAGAGTAGGAAGAGTGAAGACTAAAGGAGAAGTGGAGAGAATTGGTAGCAGAGGATGTGTGAGAGAGACTAGTGAAGTGGGAAGAAGTGGAGGAAGAAAGGAGGTGGGAAGACAGGGAGAAGTGGAAGAATTTTGTGGAGAAAGATAGAAGAAGAGGAAGAGCCAAGCCTGGCCCCTTAGGAGTCCAGAGGCCTTAATTAATGGTGACCTCTGCCACCCCCGACCAACGAATATTCGAATATTATTCAAAAGAAATCAATTAATTGATTAATGTTGGATTCATTAATGAAATCTGGGCTCATCTGATATAGAATTTGGATGTCAAATACAAATATTTTTCTCCCACCATTTCTTTTGATAAATATTACGTTTTAAAGAACCATTATTGCACAAATGTCGCTTGATACGAACTGAACTCACCCTGAGCTCCACCATCTCCTCCTGCTCCTTGGTCTTCATCACCGTGTACTCCTTCTCCAGCTTCTTGAGCCGCTTGGCGTTGAACTTGACATTGTACGCCAGCGCCATCATGTTGTCAGGATCGGCTTCGGCCAGCGGAGGCAGATCCTTCTGGAAGAACTGCGGGCAAAGAAATCGGTCAGAAAACAACGTTACAGGACACTTGACAGAAAACAACGCAAGTAGGAATAATTTTGATTCAGACTGAGTTTAAATCGCAGACATTCACCACGAAATTGAAATTGTTTATAAACTAGTGATTGCAGATGAATGACAAAAACTATTAGAAACATAATTTCACCTTCAACATTCCCTCCATGTCTAGACACAGGAGCTCGCCCTTGCCGATCGTCAGAAGAGCGAGAGCGACCTTGAAGATGATTTCCATCCCTTCTGATAGGAACACATCCATTATTCTGGAAAAAGAAAAAGATGTCCGTTAGCTTTGAATATCAGGAATTTAAAAGTTGGATTTTAATTTTATACAATGTCATTGTCTGTGGTTGTGTGGTAATGTTGTTAATTTCTGTATCTCTATGTACTGTTTACTCGAACAAATAACACATTGACAGATTTGATACCGCTGCTCTTTAACTGGGCAGAGAGGAGAAAATAGTGCATTAAACCTCCAGTTAATGATGTGAATCTGACATGAATGACCATCTAAGATGCAGGCGTCATCTGACATGTATTAGGTACACAACAGTGCGACGTTAAGCCCCCCCCCCCCCATTTCATTTGTAATAATCTATACATAGATAAAAAATTTACTCAATAAACACTGCGTGTATCACAGGTTAATCTAATGGGATAAGGTAAATTTCTAATTTGTAAATATCATTTTGAAGCAGTGTGGTATTCTCTGAAGTGGAATCGTGGGGGAAATTATCCGGAGTGTAAACGCACCTGCACGCTAAGGGAAGAGGCAGAGCTGTCGTGAAGAGCGTCAGGAACCAGCTGCTGGCATACATGCTCGTGTGAAAACTCTGTGACAGGAAGTGCACGTGCAGGTCCGGGATCAGCTCCTGCAAGAGATACAGCATCGTGTAATGATAAGCAGTTAAATTAGCAGATCTACATCTTCTAAAGTGACGCTTAGGATGAATGAAAATGAGAGGGAGTAAATCTGTATATCACAAAATGAGGGGAATACATGTAATCTATTTGAATTGACTAATTTCTTGAATTATTTATGACACTTTATGTGCGATAGTGGACATATGTCCACTTTGAAATCTGGTACATCTGAATGAATGAACTTTTTCTTGCTTCCAAGAGAACTTTTTGTAATTGAAAAGATGTCAAACATAACATAGGTACCTTTACATAACATAGTCTCTTGCGTGGGTTTTATTACTACTTTTTGTTATAAAATCAGATACTTAATAACTGACTTAGATATTTATGTAGCTGCCTAAATGTAAATAAACATAATTATTTAATTGATGTTCTTATGGATAAGGACAAATGAGCAGGACTTCCAGGTATTTATTCTTAATTTACCATGTTTCCGAGTGCCACATGTTTGTCCGTTGTACAATGTCCGTAGTACAACCTGATACAATGGGTTTAGATTCTGGTAAATGTTACACACTTTTACATAGAAATCGCCAAGGAAAAAGTGATTGTACGTAGGTACTTCTTGGAATTAGTAACCTCAAAAGGTCATGTGAATGAATTCATAGTAAATCAAGTGATAATGAAATAGTAAACAATAATGCCACTTCTGCCATTCCCAGATTGGTAACTAATAAACAAAGTTATGATTGTGTAATTATCTACACATGTTCAGTGTCAATAAGTAATGGATATTGCTATCTGCTTTAAGCAATCCCGCTATCAGTTTCATAAATTATTTGTATTTTACTCAAGTACAAAGCCATAACTTAGATAATGTCACCAAGGTAAGGTAAGTGACCTATATTTATGAAGATAAAGTTTCCATGGTGAATGAGTTACCTGAACTAGGTTCTCGAGTTGATACATGCAGAGTCCCAGTTCCGCCATCGTCGGTTTGAACATGTCCCGCATGCGGTACTCCTGCATCAGCTTCACTAATACTGCAAACGCTTCCTCCTCGGGCATCTGGAAATAGCATCATGTTATATCTACGAGGCAGATGAACTAACAGAGAAAAGCAAACGAACAGGACTAATACCACATGAGTGCATAACACAGTACAAACTATGTAACATAAAAACACAATGTATTGATAATTTGTTAGTGTTACAATACAAAATAAAATAAATATATCATACAAATTAGTGTTGCAAAATTTATATTGGTACCTAATTAGATCTTTCCACAGATATTTAAATGTCAAAAAGGAATTAAAATTGAAATCTGTATTCAGATTCTCCACCAAGAATTTAAAAACTATCCTGAATAGTGTAAGATCGTCTTAGTGAAATAGATTTTATTAGGTAAGGGTCCAGGGTCTAGTGCGTACCTGCATGAGCAACAAGCCGACGATGAAGCCCGAGCCCTGACAGTAGCCGACCTCGCGATCATGCAACGAGTACGCCTTCATCACGCTGAATAGACTCTCCTGGCCGACGCCGTCTTTCTCCTTGAAGAAGTCATGCTCGGGATACGTGCGAGCAATGTCACGACGGATCACCTAAACAGATACATTCAACAGTTAGACGAGTTGACTGTCATGTCAGTTTGAGTGTACAAATTGTTGATGCTATATCCAGTTAAAAGCCTGAGCAGTTGACTTTATGTAGATTGAGAAGCAGAACAGTTCAGTTCAGTTCAGTTCAAAGTTCGTTTCTCCAATATTTTATAAAATGCATTACCTACATTATTAAAACATTATTTATAAGCCATTGCTCATAGATCTATCAATCAAAAAGGTGTAATATACACTTACTACAGCCACTATAGATTTTACTATACACTTGTTAATGCTTTATAACTGACAACTTGCATACCTATTAGATTTTAATTAACTTAACTATATACATACTGGCTGTTAGAAACTGGATGTTAGAAAACTTTATAATCCCTCTGCACCCACAATTTAATTACTTACTAACTTATAACGTTATTAATTCAAACTAAATTCAACTTTACACATGGATAGAGACTGGTTATACTGTGGCCGCGCTTCCGAGATTATAGAACTTTTAAACTCGGAAAAGCAATTTGAATAAGCTAAGTATTTTTATTTTTTAATTAGACAGAATTTATATTCTTTTTAAACTTTACTAATTAGCTTGGAGTAAGAAGATCAATGCAGAGTCTAGAATATTATAGACTGGGTGTCCGGAGGAAATATGAAAAATAAATCAACGAAATACTTGCTCAAATGAAAAATACTTCCTAAAGAGACCAAACTTTATAGAATCTGCTTTCAACAGACTAAATATTCAAAATTAAATTCAGGTACGTTTTTTTTGGAAAATAGGTGGACAAAAAAGGTCCAAGTAATACAGAGGAATAATATTTTATTCCTTTTGATAATTTATGATCTTTGATGTTAATTTAAAAAATAAAAAGTATTACCTTGGTATAAAGAATAATAAGCAAGTAGAAGAAGTGAAGAAGTTGAACATAAATTCACACTTCTTAAGTTCTTACACAATATGACATGTCAGATACTTTGTGTTTTGCTTAGGCTGTGTCACTGATAACCGCTCACCTTCTCACATGCCGAAGTGGCCTTGATGTACTCGGCATACTGCTTCTTGACCGGCGAATCGTGCGCGTTGCATATCAGCTGCCACACGATGCCGCGGAAGTGGTGCGGCACCCCCTTCCTGATGAGCTCGCGCATGTACGCGTTCTTCTTCTTCCAGTGGGTCTCCCAGTCGCTGGTGATGCGCCCCCAGAGCGTCCACGAGTCTTCCTCGCCATCCTCGGTGCGCTCCTGGCTCGAGCTCGTGCCTACACCCAACAACAGCTCGCCTCTTACCAACTCCATCACTGGCGGACACCGACACCACGCATGCACACGCGTGCTGGGGAGTGCGGAAAGTGCTGTTAGTGAGGTTAGTGCGGGTGCTCAAGGGAAGAAAACTACAGATATCAAGTGTCTTACAAAAGTAAGGTTATAGTGTCAAATGTACAAGTCTTGCAAAATACAGTGATAAGTGAAGAAGCAAACAACAATACATTCCAGTAAAAATGTGCAAAATGTGAAATTAAAAACAATTGAAACCAACACCTAAAGCCACTTTTCTTACACTAGGTATGAGTGAACAGGGTAAATGTTGTGGCAATAAAATACAAATTCTACAATATTATTATTTTTGCTAAATCAAAAATATTATAGATGGCTTTTATTCATTTTAAACTAAGTATAGGTATAGGCCGACAAAATTCTAGGTACGGATCACAAATTGACCAGGCCACATGTATTTTTCCATAAACAGCTACTAATAAATAAGTTTTAATAGATGGATCAGTGACTTATTACCTAACTTTATTACGATTTAAAACTAATATCAAACATACCAAGAAAAATATGCTTTTGATACTGAATTAAAAATATTGGTTTTTCAACATTTATAGGAAGGGATCATTAAAGTGTAGTTATCTACCAACTGGAAATGTTAATGCCAAGATGTCAGCAAGTATATTTCCACCAACCACAAGTGTCCAAACTATAACTAAATAGCTTGCAACCGAGTAACGTAGCCACAGAGTTTGCAGTTAGTCAAACAATCTCCTGGCATGCATAATGCTCGGTTTAAACGTCCAGACATAGCTGTTTACAAACTAAATACATCGTGATTCGTGTTACAGTCACTTGATGAGATGCTGATTACTGATTAGTTTAGTTTCAAGCTCTTGGGGTTTGCTGTGTGAAGGATTAGGTGCCAAATTGATTTAATATAACAGTTGTAATTACATAAAACCAAGTAATCAAACTACAATATTCAAGAATTTATTTTTGCCTACCAAATTGATGGTTGGGAAAAAACTATTATTTGTAAACGATATTAATGACAAATTTAAAATGATATTATTTCAATTTTTTTTATTTTATGAAAAGCCATAATCATAAATGGTGTAACTTGAAACTAAATAAACAAATCGCAAATTTTCCCAGAACCGTTAAAAAAAATCTATCGATCATATCATATTATGTCGTTCTGGTATTTTTGTTGAGTATATTGATTGAATGGATTTCGATGAGAAGAGGATGTAGGTAAAACTAAACCGTATCAATTACTAAAATAACTCTTGCGACTTGAAAGATAATCAGAACATCTAATGCCGTCAAGTAAAGAAGACTCAAGTATTGTTGAAAAGGTGTTGCTAAGAAACTAGATCAGCTCACGGTAATCAATCTTCATGAAGTTGTTTTTGAAAATCCAACAAAAAAACTTCCTTGCTCTCGCCAGAAAAAATGACGTATTTTCGTTCAGTAGAAATATTTTTATACTAAAAAAAATGTTGAACTGGTTTTCTAAGCAATCTATCAATATCAATTTTCCCGTTGGAAAAAGCTGTCCGTAATGGACATCCACATACGAGGGTGGTCCATAGAAGAGCAAGCGCAATGGTTTAAAGTGTATACAACTGACAAAGTATATCTTGTAATCCCAGGTGGTGATACAACTCGTAAACGTGATGAAGTTCCAACAAACTTGGTGATTAAAAAACTCGTTTTCTTTAATCACCAAAAGCTTAGTCTCGAATGATCACACTAATCTAGCGTCGGAAAGAGTTTGCAATTTCGTAGCGCGCGAATCTATAAATAATGTCTATATTTCTCTCTAGAGAGGCAACGAGAAACAATTACTGAAGTTAAGTGTAAAGACGCGATGAACGACTATGAATAATTTAAAACGCTGACATTTTACCAATAACGCCACAACGCGGCTGCAAACACAGGGAATGAATTCGGAGTCACACCTCGATGTCATTGCGCCCAGGGGTGGGAAACATTTAGATAAACACGTGCTCGTTAAACATAACACTATCTTGAGTGATCGTACACCTTTGTTCAGCAAATGAAATGGTTGCAGAGTAGGACACTGGGTCCAAGTGGCAATCATTTTATAATGACAGCGTTTTATTATTATTAATAAAAGTTTTCTCTCTCTCTTAATAGACATTCTAAAAATTAAGTTTTTTATGTAAAATATTTAAAAATAAATCATATTGAATCATATCGTTTATTTTCAAATGTTAAAATTAATCTAAAATATGCTCAAAATTAATTCCTCTTTAACGAGTAATCTACTTAATCTTTAAAATTTTCATGATATATAACCATTAGAAATCCCAAGATTTCAAAGGACAAGTGCAATTGGTCTTATTTCCATTTTACTGAACCAAATTTAGTATTTTTAGATACTTTATTCAGACATAATTCGGTTGAAGACAACATGTGCCCGATAAAATTTGTTGCTTTAATATAAAACGGAGTTACCAATAAATGGAGGTTGAAATGAAAGGAACGGCAGCAGCTGTAAATCCTCGTGAAAAAATATATATACCAATATCCACTCCTCGATAGGTATGAGTTTTTAATACTCATCAATATTACAATTGGTGTCAGCTACGGGATAAAAGTAGTGTGTATTTTACCCGCCCCTGAGTGGCATGTACACGATGAATATTCACCGACAGGCAAGCGGGATAGAACTTGTCACCACACGAAACACAATTAAACACGCCGTAATACGCGTCACGTGGGGTCCATGAACTCACCGGAAGTCAACGAGATCTGCGACGTGTCGGAACTCTTCCTGGAGTGCCCGCTGTTCCCCGACAGAGAGTTGAGAGACTTCGCGTCGGCCTCGATCAGCCTGGAGCAGACAAGCACATGGGTTACACACACAGTTCGAACCTCTTGGCTTCACTACACACACAGTTCGAACCTCTTGGCTTCACTACACACACAGTTCGAACCTCTTGGCTTCACTACACACACAGTTCGAACCTCTTAGCTTCACTACACACACAGTTCGAACCTCTTAGCTTCACTACACACACAGTTCGAACCTCTTAGCTTCACTACACACACAGTTCGAACCTCTTAGCTTCACTACACACACAGTTCGAACTTCTTAGCTTCACTCCACACACAGTTCGAACCTCTTAGCTTCACTACACACACAGTTCGAACCTCTTAGCTTCACTACACACACAGTTCGAACCACTTGGCTTCACTACACACACAGTTCGAACCTCTTAGCTTCACTACACACACAGTTCGAACCTCTTAGCTTCACTACACACACAGTTCGAACCTCTTAGCTTCACTACACACACAGTTCGAACCTCTTAGCTTCACTACACACACAGTTCGAACCACTTAGCTTCACTACACACACAGTTCGAACCTATTAGCTTCACTACACACACAGTTCGAACCTCTTAGCTTCACTACCCACACAGTTCGAACCTCTTAGCTTCACTACACACACAGTTCGAACCACTTAGCTTCACTACACACACAGTTCGAACCTCTTAGCTTCACTACACACACAGTTCGAACGTCTTAGCTTCACTACACACACAGTTCGAACCTCTTAGCTTCACTACACTCTTAGCTTCACTACACACACAGTTCGAACTTCTTAGCTTCACTACACACACAGTTCGAACCTCTTAGCTTCACTACACTCTTAGCTTCACTACACACACAGTTCGAACCTCTTAGCTTCACTACACTCTTAGCTTCACTACACACACAGTTCGAACCTCTTAGCTTCACTACACACACAGTTCGAACGTCTTAGCTTCACTACACACACAGTTCGAACCTCTTAGCTTCACTACACTCTTAGCTTCACTACACACACGGTTCGAACCTCTTAGCTTCACTACACACACAGTTCGACTGCACACAGCCACAAAGCAAGGTGATTTCTTGAATGATTATGATAGCGATGGTGGGAAGATGATGAAAAATGGAGTGCATTGTTGAATAAAAGGGAAGAGGAAGATGATAATTTAATGTTGAATTATTGTACTGCGTCGATTGTGGCGGCCAACGTAAAATTGTTTTTTTTTGCCTGAAATCATTTGAAAACCTGTACTGTTATAGTGGAAATAAAAAAATAGATATACATTATGATGATGATGACGAGGTGAAGAAATAAGAAAAATGGAAAATGGAGGGAGGCGGTCGTCCTTTCTGATTGAAGTTTTTTCTTAGTTTTCTTCAGTCCAGAACAGAGGCAAAAGCTATAAAGTTCCTTGCTTATGAGACACAAGTCACGACCATCTTCATTTTGTCAATCCTCATTCATTCTTTCATCCTTCCAATTCTTCATAATCATCATCATAATCATTCATCAGCAGCCATCATCATTTCAGTCTTGACACGATAGCCACATGATTTATTAGTTTTCTTCTCTGTCATCTTCTCATCATGGATTTGTTCATGTTACTAACCTTTGATGTTACTAATAGAAGCGAAGTCTCATTGCATTTCCAAAGTGAATTTCTCAATAATCCTGGAGATCAATAAAATTACATTCTGGAAACTTTGACACGGATTCCAAATGAGTTTATTCAGTTGTTTACGCGACTAATGAAATATGTAAATCTAGTCCGATGTTTGTTGATTGAATTCGGTTTCGATTTAATTTCAATACATGAGATGGGAATCCTCTACGGCTGGGAGACTGACGCTATGGAATATATGTGCCAAGCTGAAAGTTTACCAATAAAACAAGGAGATATAAAATATTGATAGATTCTGCACTGCAAGTCGCCCGACGGCCATTTCTCCCCAGGGAGCTAATATTCCCGTACTCGTTCCAACTATTAACTTTTTATTCCTGTACAACTAGTTTATATCTACCTTTTGCAGACGGAGCATCGGACCAGGTCGAACCGCTCGAATCATTTTTGTTTCCTTACTTTTTGTCGCGAGGCGCGAGACAGAAAATGTCGTGAATTTTTAACGGCAAAATGTAAAGGGAAAATGCGACTGGAAAGCGTCGTGGACGTCGGCTATGGCGTCGAACAGCGTCGCAAATAACGTCGGTACGACCACCGTGTGATAACGTTTTCTACCCAGCGCGGCGTCGCTCCGTAAAATAAATAATATATATAGCAGTCGAGACGATATATGTATTAAATTTTGCACTACGATATATTACATGTCCGAAGGGCAGACGACGATATTGACGAAATATATCGCGAAAGAAAATGTCACCTCCTCCATGCGAGGCTCCAGATGGGGAAAAAGAAAAAAGTATATTATTGCAAAGAGGTCCCGTCGCTGCTGTCGATCTTTTCACGTCGAAGAGAATGATTTATAGGATCAAGAAGTCTGGAGCTGCTGCAAAATGAAATCCAATTTTTGATAGAAATATGGATTAGAAGAAGTTGGAATCATGGAATGAAATGAGTTTTATTTCAGAACGGAGTGATAAATGAGACTGATTTTCAAAAATCCTCTGAAATTGAAATATTTAAAATTGAACAGAAGCGCAAATAGAACGTAACATAACCAATCAACAGTCCTTCTAATTCCCGTCGCTCCAGGATTAACATCGTTATGATATAAGCCGCCATTAGCTGCTGCCAGTATAGTCTACAAAAACAGTTTTCATCACCAATGAAATTGTTAAAAAAATTATTATCTCCGTACGGATACAAAATTGTAAATGAGCTTTTAATTTTACGTTGATTAAAAGAAATGATGATAATGCTAATTAAATTGAAGGCAATAATATTCTTCATAACCCACGGACGTTCTAGGTTGCGTGTGCCCATACACTTGGCACTAGTGAAGTAATTGCCAACAAACATAAAACCATAGATATCAAAATGCAAGCTGTCAAATAACTCATCTAGTTGTCAAATAAACTACCAACCCGCTTAGCTCGCTTAAATAGTTGAATGCTATACAAATCGCGGGGGGTAGTTAAAGTTTCGAAGCACGTATAACAGAGTGGATTCAATATGACTCTATAAATTCAGGATATCTCAATAATAACTTGATTTATATAAACCTACTAAATTCTATGTACGAACACACCTGCAGGGGCAATCATAGTCGAAAGCATTTCACGCTCAACTGAATGGAAAAAAACGAGGTTAGATTTTCCTCACGAAAAGCGAAATATCTTTCGACGTTTATCGGGTTTGTTTATGACCCCCGGTGCATTCGGACGGAGGTGGAAAATTCGCGCACCACCAGAACGATAAAGGAAAACTTAATTATTCACCGACGACGATTTACAGTTGAGACAAACGGGGAAAGAAGGGCTGGCAGTCTTTGAAGAGTAAACGCATAAAAGGAGTCTAATAGTGATGTTATAAATAAAATAGATTGTTCTAGCGACGCGTAAGGAGGAAGATGTCGTCAGTTGACATTTTTCACTCATCTCATTATCGTGGAAAGCGGGGAAATTTAATGAAAATAATGAAAACAAGGTACAGTGAGAGTAGATGGCGAGATACCAGGCATGCATCTGCGTGCGATCTGCAGATTAGAAATGAAGCAATATTTTGAAGCTGGAACCGAAACCGAAAAGTTTAAAAGTATTTTGAGTTAAAATTAATTAATTATAGTTAATTTTTTACTTTACTTTAAACATTTTCTTCTTACAAGCTGTTTATTACACCTTTTAAAGATATAAAGGTGTCATTTGATACAAAAAATCATTACTTTTGATTTACAATGAAACTTTCAAATTTTAGCAAGATGAGTTGTATCTGAAGCAAAATTACTAATACTGACGAAAATCGCAAATAATCTGAAAATGTAAAGAAATAGAGAGTTCGCAAGGTTTTTATTACAGACAAAAAGTGTATCGGACAATTTTCTTCGGGGGCTTCGATCTCAAACCCCTTCTTTTCCTTCGCGTGTCAATTTTTTATCGTCATAGATTTTTCCAGGACTACACCACTGCGTAAACATGATATGAGTTGATGTGCACTGCGGTGTGCGGTTTTGGTCAGAACAAATCAAACCATTCCTGAGGTTTCCGCGAGACGAACATTATGAAATAATAACATAACTAAACATAACTAAATGTACATACATGGGATTAATGTAAGTCTCACTAATTGTTAAGCGTTAGATACACACTTTCATTCCATTTCCGTTCAAAAAGGGATTTCAAGTTTTGTCCGTGTCTGAGATTTGTTATCATTAGTTCAAGTAGACTACAAAGTTGAACAAGTTGATAAGCGAAGAGAATCGGAACAGGCTAATGGGTCGATCAGCAAAACTGTAAGACTTCCTTTTTATAGACATTGCAACGTCCAAGAGCTTTTCAATTCGGAGCTAAAAGGACGAGCACGAAAATTGGAGCGAACACAATTTTTATTTGATCGTCGAATTGCATTCGGAAAACCTCGCCAAAGTATCGAATCGTAAATGAGGTCACGTGGCGAAGATATGACCCCATTGATCACTGTTGGAATCGCATGCATTTCGCAGTCACACAATGGCGGCGCGGAGGTGGGGGCTGTGACAAATGACACTTCCACGCCGCGCACATGGGAAATGACCATGGTCGCGACACGGCTCCCCAGGGACACGCGGTCGAGTCGCGGGTTCGAACCTTCCTCGCAGGATGTGCCGTGCTTCCGGACAGATATTGCCAATTATCGGGCAGATATCGATTATCAGGTGACTGCTCCATACATCGACATTGGGTCAAGTATACGGTTCAAACGAGTACCTATAGATATTTATTTTAAAATTATACATTATGAAAATGGTTGGAAAACGCCGCTTTAATTTTATTTTTTATTTAGTAAATCCTTTCCAAAATTATTTCGTGTAAGAGGTTTACAAATTAAAAAATAATAATTTGAAATTCAGTATTAAGTGTGTGTGGGGGGGGGGGGGGCTACTGAGCACTCTGTATCGTCCTCTCATTTTCTCTTTCTGGACTTCTTCTTTCCATTTTCTCCTCTTCATGTGATCTTTATATTAGATCTCTCTTGGGGCTTACTAAGCCTTGTATTTCCTCCTGCCATCTCATAATCTATTCTCGCAATCCGGCTCATGTTCTGAAGGCTCATATTATTCATTTTTCTCCTAAGCTGACATTTTAAATGAAAATCTCTTTTTATTTCTTGTTTTTGTTGTAGATCCGCGGCTCAATTTCAGCGTGAAAGTTGCAAACAAAAGCTTCAGAGTTGTAAATTGTCTTCTGACCCTGACAATATCTTCACTTGACATTCAAGTTCAAGAGCAAATCAATCAATCAATCAATCAATCAAATGATCAATAAACTGCAACATGTTGCAGGTTCATGCACTTGACTCTTCAGACATCCAGCTGACGTCACAACTGACAGCGACAATTCAAATCTGCATTTCTCGCACTCGCAAATATCCATGCCAATAGGAAGTCTCGTGAAATTTTATTCCAGTCAATTTGTAATTATCAACATAAATAACAATGAATAAAAACATAAATAAAAATAACAATAAATAAACACACTTATCGTCAGCGAAATTTAAAATTTTCATTAATAAAAATCGAATTCAAATGTCATTAGATATTTTGGCGGGAAAAACGGCAGGCAACGAGAATCAGAATTGTGATGGCATTTCCAAGCATCCAACAATGTGTTACCATGGTGATTTCTTTGTTGCCATGGCAATATAGCTAATTATGATGTCACTGTCAATTTTCCTGTTTTAAAATTGTAAGAAATATATCAATCTTTGTAAATTAATTCCTTGAAAACTATTCATCTCACAACAAAAATAATAACCAAATTTGTGTTCAGCAACATCTCAACTTTCATAAAATAACTATTATTCTGAAATCTAATTCTAAGGAGACTTCCCTATTCCATACACAAAAATAACGTAATATAAAACATCTTATACTGTTCATATGTTTCTACCTATTTTACACTAGACTTTACCACTCTAAAACTAAAAACCGTGCAATACTTTTTAAAAGTGTTTTTTCTCTCTCTTCTGACTGAGAATATACGAAGGAGAGGCTGGGTTTACAAACTTTACAGAGTCAAGGTATAGAGTCTTAACCTCATGGGGATGTTGCCTGTCAAACGTCGAGAGTGCCATCTACATTAGACTAGGTGATACTAGGCTACATAATAACTTGATCTAGACGTATTTTTTATTCTAAAAACAAAAACACCTAAACTATTTTGTATAGAATAATATTCTATGATTCTGCCTTCAATCTCGAATAAGAGAATTTAAATATTAGTGGTAAGAAAAACATGCACATATTACGTTGATTTAAAATCAATACTTCTTTGTTAATTTCATTACCGTTTTGAGCGAGCGTATGACATAACACGTATATAAAATATGAATATGGAAAACGAACAACATTAAATTTTAACAGAATTTAATTCAACTTATTTTAATTGTTCTACAGTTAAATGGAAATATGTATTTTATTACGCTTTTTCTTCGTCAATTTATTGCTGTGTTGAGCTTTTGACGTAGCACGTACAAAATATGAATATGGATCAATCTCTACCTTGTCAAAATACAATACTCATGCCACTCATTTATTTAAATGGAAGAAGTTTGAAGGTTCAAAATACTACTAGATTTTTAGGAATAACTGTCGACAACAAATTAAATTGGAATGAACATATTTCTGAAGTTTCTTCAAAGGTGTCTTCTGGCTGTTACTTAGTTAGGAGAATTATGGAAATATGTAATTTTAGTACTGCAAAGTTAGTTTACTTCTCATATATTCATTCAAGAATTTCATATGGTATTTTACTTTGGGGGTTTTCATGTAAAAGCCACAGAATTTTTATGTTACAAAAAAGAGCAGTACGATATTTAGCCAATGTTAGTTATGATCCTTGTACACCAGGATTTTATTATAAAGACTCATGCAGACCTCTGTTCATTCGTTTTAAAATTATGACACTGCCATGCATTTACATTCTTAGCGCAATCATGTTTGTTGTTGAGAATAGGTACCTATTAACCATGAATAATGAAGTACATGGTTATAATACCAGACAAAAAAATGATTTTCATTTGAGTAAATCTATTAACATCAATAAGTGCCCAAAACAGATGGGTGTTAAATTTTATAATAAATTGAGTGCAGTGATCAAGTCCAAGCTAGATTATGAACGTTTGTATATTTTTAAAGCTTGTTTGAAAGATTTTTTAATAGCTAATTGTTTTTATTCCATTGACGAATTCTTGCAGAATTCTATTTAATATTCCTACTCAAATTGTAAATTGAGTTATGTGGTATTATTGACATTGTCTAATTCACATGTATGTGACCAATCTGGACAAATAAAAAATTGAATTGAATTGAATGGAATAACCTAGGATGAAATCTTCCTAGGAAAAACAGTTAGTTTTTTAACAGAATTGAATTTCATGAAAGAGTCAAGTATTTCATCGTAAAGTAACAACTTCGGGGCAAGGACCCAAAGAAGTTTTAACTCCCTTAGAACCGTCTTTTAATAGAAACCCGCAAAGTTTTATAGTTTGTTAGAATTCTAATTCATTATACAGGTCATTACATTATGGCTCACAAAAGCCATTCTGCTTTTCAGACGTTAAAATGCAAATACTGAACTCCTTAGAGAAACAGCGTAGTTTGTAGAAGCAGATAAGACCCAATTCTCTCTTTTCTTTGCCGAAATCTAGATGCTTCTTAACAGTAACGACTGTACTCTAAAGCGCGGTTTCTGAATTAAGAAGTACGAAATGGAACGTATCTAGTCGAGTGGAAGGATGCGTAACAATGCATGACTCGCTCATGTCATCATTACGCGTAAACATCAGAGTAACTGTTTAATTGCACTCATAACTCAGCCAAGGTCCTAACAAATGTTACGGTCATCATTAGAAGAGTTCAGTTAACTCTCGAGGAAGATGTTTGTGATGTAAGACGTCTTATTGCGAGTAGAGGAGTGTGCTAGATTCGGCCGTGGGAAAATGTGGCTGAGGGCCAGTTTCAAATCCCGATCGAGTCCCGAATCAGACATTTTGTGTCGAAAAATACGTGTAGGTACACATTTTACGTAACAGGTTGGGTGAGTGGTTAACGCTCTGAACTTGTATTCCGGAGGCCCGGGTTCGATTCCCGCGGCCGTCCTTCCTGACGGGGGGTTTTTCGTGGTTTTCCCTCAGTCGACAGGCAAATGCTAAGAAGGTACCCTACTAATAGGCCACGACCGCCTCCTTCCCACCTTCCATCCTTACCTACTCTTGACCATCATCTCCCAATCATCATCATAATCATTCATCCGTCGCCATTAGCCTCGCTGCAGAACAGTGCGACGTTAAGCCCCAGACAAAAAAGGTATACATTTTAGATTTGACTGATTTTTAACAAAATTATTTTGTGTTGTATGAATTTTAAATTTGCTGAATTTAATTTATTACTTTTTTAAAAATGTTGTGATGATATTTTCAATCCAGGCCTCAGGGTGTTACATCATACACAGGCATCACGGCAGGATAAAACCTGGTTTTAATATTGCCAAATTGTAAAAGCCATTCGACGAAATACTTCAAATAATACCTTAAAAAAAAGGACGAAATACCGAGTTATTTGATGGATATTTATTTCGGGACTGTAATACCTGCCAAGTAAAATGAGCATGAATGAGTTTCCATGCAACCAATTTGTCTTGGTTTATCTTGACATGCTGTACTGTTATTACGTCACGTAAATGTCGGGATAGTTCCAGCATAGAATAATAAATGTGGTTCCAGTCATGTGAACGGGTGAAATAAAGTTACTTAAACAAGAAAGTAATTTAACTTTATAGGTTCGTTCTTATTTTAACGAAAACTGAAAGCATCTGTTTATTTAATGTTAACAGAGATCCTCATATTGGGTAGAGTAATCGAAATCGAGTTTATTAACTTTTTTTACGAAGCCCTTTTAATCTTCATAACTTTCCTCCGTCTTCTCTTCCACAAAACGGCTATATCTTTCTCCGTTTCACTTCCGTCTTTATGGACTCTTCTTTGTCATCCACATGAAGCTGGGATCACGATCTTGGACATAACTTCTGCCGAGTCGTTAGCGACGTCAGAACAGGAAGGTATTAAGTGATGAGTGATATTATGATAGCTTCATCGCCTCATCGCTGTAAGCCGGGATTACGTCGAGTATCACGGAGATAGAAGTTTCTCCCGCGCTGGAGAATAGCGCCAACATTTCCCCCAACTGAACTTCGACTCACATGCTATTTGTGTTGGGTGAAACTAGAGGTGCTTGTTTTAGCAGGAAGCTCAAATGAAGAGTGAACAGTACGTAGACGCGATATTGCATTTTGCGGTAAAGCGTTCAACTTTACTAATCAGCATACTGAAAATAAACGTTTTTATTGGGTGGTGTGGTACCAAATCCACAAAATGCAAAACCAGGGGCCCTATTCAATACCTTTTTAAATTCGCGATTATGCTGAAATCCGATTAGATGTGAATCGGGTTCCATTAGAATTACAATTTTTGAACATTCTTCTTTAGATTTAATCGCTGTGAACAAAAGTAGTGCTCTATTGACTCATTTTCTATAACTCTATTTTACCCTATAGACGTGGGGCCCTATCCGATTTTCGGGAATTTCAGTCGTACGGGAAAGAAGAATTACGCAAAACTTTTGTTCAAAAAGTTTCATATTTTCTTATTACGATTATTTGTTTAGTATTCAGGACAAGTTATTGCCGTAACTGATCAGAATTCTAATGTCAGGGTTTCGATTTCAGTTTCTTCGCATGGTTGAATCAGAGTCTTTTACCGGGCCAAATGCTCCTGAGCATTGGAACTGCGATCATTCCCCAGTCCCACACATGCGAGTACTTGACCACCCCGCCATTGCAGACCCCTGTGCCGGAGACGACGTCACAAGTCATAACCTGCGGAGAACCAGGTGTGGCGGCCATTGCAGCGTCACTCACATGGTTTATAGGCCGGAGCTTTTAGCTTGAATCATTCATGATAGTCCGCACACAGCCGCATAAGATACCTGACATATTGGACAAGAAGCGCCAGTAGTGTCCAAGTGTAGCACACGGGTCAGCTAGCTTTATGTCTCCAGTTCCTCGCAGATAAGGAGCAGTGTTGTGACTTAACGAGATTATTAAATAATTGGTTATCTTTATCTTTTAGATAAAAAAAATTGTTATCTATTGCCAATTATCTAGATAAAAAAATATTAAATTCAAAATGCATTTGTGTATGAACATGCACGAACCTCAAATGTCAGATAATGAAAAAGGAAAATCATCTCCGTTTAGTCGCACTATAGTTCGTTTGTTTTGACGCCCCATTTCTTAAAAACTTGAGTTCCGAATTTATGATTCGAAAATAATTACAAATCAGTAGGTAGGTATAGTATTTGGTTAAAAATATCTATTATCTATTACAATTATCTAGATAATAATTTTTATCTTTATCTTATCTAGATGATTTCTTGGAAATGTATCTATTATGATCTAAATCTAGATCTTCATCTAGATAAAAAATAAAATTATCTGAACACATCACTGATAAGGAGCTTGGGTTTTTAAATCAATTTTAAAATGATCGAACGACTTGTCTTTGTGTATGAGATCAGTTAACTGCTGGCGCAATACGATAATCAAGAGTAAAAGCTTTGGAAAAATAACGTTTCCCGTAAAGAAAACCCCCATTTCAGTGATTACAAACCTTCACTGGAAATGAAACACCTAATAAGAAATACGAACTAACGCAGATTCTGCACCCAACACTTCTATTCGCTTTGGTGAATGATATGTTTAGGCGATGATGAAAGGGTAAAATCTCAAAAGCTTGGGGAAAAGTATAGAAGCATTTTTCTTGACATGATTAGTAAGTAGACTCATGGAACACGTGATGATGAAAGGGCAATATGCATTGAGAAAGTAGGCGACAAAGTATACACATTTTCATTGTATGATTCATATGAATTTGGTACAGGCCGAGACGACCGATGAAAGGGGTAAAGTTGGCGGTAAATAAGACGAGAACGAGAGACACGGAGCACGGGCCTCTATACGGGCCGGTATAACCATTAGTTTAAGCTATACAGTTAGCTTAAACTCCACTTCAGAAAACTCGGTGTACTGCAATTTAATTCCGGAGCTTATTTCCTCAGTTTACACTAATCTCAGGCGACATTGACAGCAGTTTATTCAGTATATAACATGGAAATACACCACATTTCCCGAAGTGGAGTTTAGCTAAAGGTATGCACTCTGCTTTTACCTGTTGGCCTCCTCCAGCTTGGCGAGCAGCGCCAGGTCGCTTGGTTTCGGATCAACTTTGTTGTTATTGTTCAACTGACAGTTGTCGTTGTTGTTGTCAACGCCGTTGGTGTGCTGTTGCTGTTGTAGTAGAGTGCAGTCGTCGCTGGAGTGCGCCACCATGGCTGCGCTCATGACAGGCTCAGCGCAGCACGGAGAACCACTGCTGCGGCGAGCGCTGCGCGCCTCGGCGGCACTTCCATCGGGCGCAGCGGAACTTAGCGAGCTGCGCAGAACAGAAAGACAAATCACGTTATTATTCTGCTTCGGCGACAAGACTAACGAAAAGAATCGGTGATAATTTTCAGAATTTTTGATGAACCAAATGCGAGTGATATGATAATGTTGGAAGAGGACAGAAAATAGGAGTCCCCACATTTCGCGATCGCAGAATTCAGCAGAACTTCATCCTCATTATAATTCTGAAGTAGGGAGGCAAACTTGGAAAATATATCGAGAACAAAACCTACAAACTACAACGATGAATATGCATTCGGTTGACTTCAGCAGTCACTATTCTTAGAGTTTGAAGTTTGAGCAAACATCCAGTAAATAATTTAAAGGCAGAAACTTTAGTATTGAAAGCATAAGTTTTATTTACTTCGAAGTCTACAATTCACTTCCAGCCCACTCTGGTTTCATTCACTTTAAACATAATTCATTGCAAGAAGCAGAGACCTGTTCATAGCTTGATGCATGTATATTCACATCAGGGGGAGCGGCGATAGCAGATTCTATGATACGAAGCTATGTTATAACTTTATAATTGCCTATCAGCTATAGAATAGATTGCCAAATAACTGAATTACACGGAGCATATTAATTCATTAGCGATAATTAGAGGAGATCATCGGTTTACAGTTAGAAACTAACGGACTAGACATGATTCACAATCACAACTCACACTTGTATTTGGAGACTTTGCAATTCACAAGAAAATTGGCACGAAGTTTTTCGACCGACTAGACGGCCTTAATTGGCTCACTTAACCGCATGGGTGATTCGGTGTTAAGGCTTGTGGACAAACCGAGTTCGAAACAATTTCAAATTACAATATTCAGCCGTGATACGGAACGAATTGTGGGTAGAATTCGAGCTCCGGAGAATGAGGTCGAAGAGGTTCTTGCCTCTATGTGTGTGCGCTCCGCCCCTAACAACTAGGTTAACTTCAACCCATATTGCTCCTGCAGAGAGAGAGGGATGGAAACATCACCTGACAAGAAGGGAACGAGAAAAGAGGGATTTGCAACCACGAAATTTATTCACATTTCAGAACGTTCGCATAAAACAATTTCAGCGTAAAATTAATGCACGACATTTTATCCACCAGCTTTAGTTGCGCAAACTGTGGACGCCTTTTGGTTACCGAGGGATTATCGTAAAGGAAGATAAATACGGTTGTGTAATTCACGAAGAACAACATTAAGTCAACGACAAGAATGGAATAAGAGCATTGTTAATATTGTTCAATTACGTCACAATATTAATACACGGTACAGTTTCAGAAACAGTTAATATTATGTAAATAAAACCTAGGTGTACTCATCAAATGTAACCTTCATAAATGTAGGCGATCTTATTACTATGTACGCCCTTTTCTCTACAAAGTTTAGGATTAGACAAGTAAGCGATGCCGATTTTAATTATACATTCAAAAAGAATGCGAGATGCAAAGGAAATGCCGTCTCCATGGTTACTATTCATAGACAGTAATGATGTCCTTTTCTAGTACTTTCTGTAGACGAAGATGAATAACTTGAACTGCTCCATTGACCCTTGAGGTATAGAATACGAACAATGAGACGTGGCTGCAAATTGCCGGCGCAGATTTGATTAATGTAGGAGGCTGCCAGGGTGGGGGAGGGGAACGATGGCAGACGTATACACTGGAGATCTTATCACGAACATTTTCTAGGATTCAAAATATTCGCAATATCAAACAGATTATAGGAAAACGCATTACTCCAAATCTGACTCCAATCTATTTCAAGAAGTTTCAAGGACTGTATTGATAATAATCTTATGAAGATTGGTATTAAAATGAAGAGGATAACTCGACCAAAAAAGGAGTATCGTATTTTGAATGACATCCACCGGAGTAGAAATCAAGAAAAACGTTTTAATAACATGTATACGAACATTTTGAAAAGTTTAAATGGCAAGTTTCGTATAGGATGAAACTGCGATTAGTGAAGAGAAGAGCTTGATATAGAAAATTCAGAGCGTTTTCCCGCTCATCTTTTCTTCCTCCAACTTGATTAAAACTCCGTTAAAGTATCAAAAAGCAAATAAAAAGAGCAGCGAGGAAGAAAAAGAGAATTCCGGTTTCGTGTGACTCGCATGAGACAAGGGATTTAATTACGCATTGTTTTATAGTTGCGTATTTTTAATTTACGATCTGCAAAGAAAGACGTCGTATAAAATACCGCATAAAGAGAGGCGTTAATGTCGGCTCGGTGTTTGTTTTCGACATGAAGTTATCATCTTCACGTAGATTCTTCACCTTGTACAGAATTGTCGTAGGCAAAGAAGATATGACAAATAAACAGTATTCTTTACCAAGTGTTAGTAAACATGTTTTCTAGCAATTACCATAAAAAGAGGAGGAAAGAACATTTTTTATCACATCAGTGTTTTATTATCTCTTTAATAATTGAAACATTTTCCCTTTCATCTTCCATATTTCAAAGAAGTAGATAAAAGCACGAAGCTTTTTGAAAAGCTCGTGTTGATATTTTGATGTAGGCTTTCATAATGAAAAATTATTTCTGTTTCATTTTAAGCTGTAAATAAATTATCAAAGAAAACAAAATTATTTTTCAGAATTATTATTTTTTTGAAGGAAAACCAAAGAAGACATCCGAAGACAGACAAATTCGGCTGTACTTTACCTTTAGCAGATCAACTTTAAAAAATAGACCATCAACAATGCACTTAAAACAATTCATTTACTCAACTTTGTCGCTTCAAAGACTATAAAAAGTTGTAAGAAATAAGTCGATTCCGTTGGCTCAGAGCACATGCGTCGGACCCGATGTCATTCGGGCACCGAGTTCGATTCTCATTACGGTCTTCAATAATACAAGAACTCGACATATTTCATAGCGCCATGTTTGCATGCAAGTGACAATGTTATTGCAGTGAGAGGATTGGAATGAAATGAGTGTCCGCTTTGAAACCAGGTCAATTGGATGACTCCGAGAACTGCATTGATTATCTTCCTCCAGTGCAGGATGGGGTGCATCACTGCACTCATTACTAGCGCCATTCTCTTTCTCCTTGTCACATCACTCTCTCTACTTCGTCCACTGAATGTCCGAACTGCATTGATTATCTTCCTCCAGTGCAGGATGGAGATGCATCACTGCACTCATTACTAGCGCCATTCTCTTTCTCCTTGTCACATCACTCTCTCTACTTCGTCCACTGTATGTCCGAACTGCATTGATTATCTTCCTCCAGTGCAGGATGGAGATGCATCACTGCACTCATTACTAGCGCCATTCTCTTTCTCCTTGTCACATCACTCTCTCTACTTCGTCCACTGTATGTCCGAACTGCATTGATTATCTTCCTCCAGTGCAGGATGGAGATGCATCACTGCACTCATTACTAGCGCCATTCTCTTTCTCCTTGTCACATCACTCTCTCTACTTCGTCCACTGAATGTCCCTCATTGAGTGGACATAAAACTTATCTTACACGATATTTTATCACAATGAGTTTGAATTTGACTTCGGTAGCTCGGTGGAATGAATTATTAAAATCATGATGCACATGGGAGGCGATCTATATGCGTAAACCACTTGGCTTTAAAAAAATTAAAATTCGATGTTAGGAAAGTGGCTTTTCTTTTCGCATGAACTCTCATAAATAATTGTATTCGAGCAATTTAAAATTCGGTTAGAATTTTGGCACATGTACTTTTTTTAATCGGAAAAATATTTATTTCGTTAGTTGCGGGTAAGAATTTCACGTGAATTCGCGCAATACGAAAAATTATACATAAAAATTGTTTGAATGGAAACAATGCAAAACAAACAATGCTTGGAAACCACTAACTCCTCACATTTCATCCTTCTCCTTTCTTCATCATTTGACATAATCATTCCTCCGTTGCCTTTATCCCAGTTGCAGGACATTAGCCCGACATAAAAGTTCAGACCTTTAGATTCCATATTGAAAAAGCAGCACTTTTTTACGTTTTGCAGAATCAAATCGTGAGTTGTCAGGAATTGGGGTCGATTTGTCTGTGTCTGTATGCTGTGTTGTGTTTGAATGACACCCAGAGATAAACTTCGACAAGGGACCGAAAACGACGCCGAAAATATTTATGTATTCAAATCGTAGTTATGAAATTGTATAGTTTGTCTGGGGAAAAACCATTGAGAAAAAAATCTGAACGTATAAGTTCACAAAACATCAAAGCATTTACCTACTTGTAATAAAATTAGGTAACTGTTTTGATGATTATTAAATGAAACTGATACAAAGTTCAGTGAATTTTTTGATATCGGATAAAATGTTGCATTAGCCTCAATATTATTTGAGCCATTTCATTGAAGTACGTAATCGCCATCTCGCTGTAGTAATGCTCTGAACGAGTACTTCACAAACACAGCGACAAAACATCCCACTCCACCAGAACAATTGCCAGCAACATGGTTCAAGAAGCATTTTGCAGTTCGCTTCTCTTCTCTCTGGAGGCGCAATCTCCTCCATTGTTCCGTCATCAGCATCATCCGCCAGACAGAATCCGATTCCAATAAACATGAGTGGCATCGACTACAAGTTCCACTTCCACACAAGGGAGTCCCCGCACATTGTCAAGGAATGAAGAAATACAATGAGAGAAAGACATGAACCCCCTTGGAATAGAGTTGTGTTAGTTTTGTCTTACATCTCGAGATTAAAAACTATCATTCGTCAAGCTTAAATTTTCTTTTCTGACTTAGATATTAGAAATATGAGCATTTAATAATTTATTTTAAATCTTTGAATTGTGAACACTAGCTGAATTACTTGTATTGTTCTATTATTGTATTAAGCCCAATTTACGCGGAGCAACTTCTTGTTTAACTTCTGTGCCACACTTCTGTGTCACACTTCTTGCATGGAAATTAGAACATGTTTTAAGTTCTGTGACAGAAAGTTGCGTCGTGTAAATACAAAATTGTATGAAAAATGGGAATGTGACACAGAAGTTGTTCAAGAAATTGCACCGTGTAAATGGGGCTTAACAAACTGAATTTATTCAATTTGTTAAAAATGTGCAATTATACTTGGAAAGATATTCCTAATTGTAGCGAATGAAAGAATGATTAGGCCGGGCCCAATGTCCCCGGGCCTGCTCCCCGGGCCTGCTCTGCAGGTTCCTCGCTGATGGCTCAGATGTAATCTCGAAATAATGACGCTCTGTCATCAGAGAAGATCACTCTTCTTCCACTTGGCAGAGCGAACATTAGCGAGATCCGAGATCCGAGATTGATAATTGATTAGCAACTAGAAGAAACAAAACTTAGATGGCGCAGGAAATTGAAACGTTCTTTTCTAGAAAACAATTCCAATGATTTTCGCCCGTTGAACAGAATTTTCAAGCACAACAGTTAGACTTTTTTAATTGAAAAACTTAAAACAACACACAATGTTCCAAGGTTTTATGCCAAATATGAATAAGATAATATTCGAGTTTGAAACAATATGAAAGGTAAAATATTAAACGAACAAAACAGAAAATTCTGTGTCACTTCCGCTTTCCGCTTAGTTTTCAATTGTTCCCGACGCAGATAATAATTTCTCCCAGAAATTACTCATGTCATAAAACTATTGGTTTTTATCGTTGCCGATATAAGTGGCACGATATACCAACACTATATTTCAACACTATACCAGTAACAACAAATAACAACAATTAATTTCCGTTTCCGAACGTTGTTGCGGAAGCTATGAATTATTATAGTTTGTAATAATTTGTACCTACAATAAAGTTGGGAGTACTAAATGTAAACATAAAATAAAACACGCACATACTTATATTTTCTGTCATTGATCGTCAATGAAGTGGTAAATGTCATGCAACATTTTATTTAAATCCACGGGTGCAATCATCTCTCAAGAAACTTCATACTTAGTGTCAACAAGTTGGTCACGACAACCAATACACGATGCAGGTGTGAATCACCTCTGAGATCAGATATGATTCAGGAAGTGACACTTTATCTTTGCGAACTCAGATTCAATATTGATTCAGCTCAAGTGTTGAAGCCAGCAGTTATCGCGTCTGTGTGGACTCAGAACAGATAATAATCTGTAATTCATTTAATCGAATTCAATCGTCATTTCCTGATACATCGACAGAAAATAGACAAATAGTGATACAAATTAAGCAAGTCAATTATTATTTTGACATTATATCTCTTTATTTGCCCTTATTATGAGAGCAAACGCCGACAATTAATACATTACAGAAAATAGTATTACGGTACGATTTTTAAAGGCTATAACCCCAAAAGAGTTTTAAAAAAACGTAGAATACTCGTCCTCCCTCTACCTACATTTTCTTTATAGAATTACTTCATGGCGTTATTATTCTTTGTAATTGCTCTTGAGTGAAAGCAATTACTGATAATTCTAAATTTATAATAAATAGTCATCCTTCTATGTGTCATCTTGTAGTAAGTCATTACTTAGCATTTTTATCAAACTATTAATAAAAATGTCACAATAAGAAAAACATTGTGATTGCAGAATGTCTAACTATGTACACTACAAAATATCTGCTATTCCGTTAATAAAAAGTGATCGATGGCTTTTGGTACCAATGTATGGTACAAATTAATTTGCGAGCTCCACCGAACAAAATGTAATGTAAAACGCAAAAGAACATGCTTCACAATCGACCTTCCTACAACTCCATAAACATTTATTTCGCGTGTCAACGGTTATCAATCTAATCTAAATAAACATTTATATAACTATTGTTTTTGTCGTTTTGCTTTATGCATTATAATTAACGGTGGGCTTTGAGTGCTCCATCACGTACCTGCAATTTGAATCATATAGATATGTAACTTTGGCTTAATTTCGTGGTTTATTGCCCACGTAATCCAACAAGCGCACAAATCCGATTTAAATTCTAGAACGACCATCGGTTTCAAAACCATGCAGTTACAACGAGTAATGCACATTCGTAACATAAACATTAGTTCAAACAGAATGTGACACAATATTATAATAATAACAATTAATAGAAAGATTGATTAGATAACATTTTTCGAAATTGCTAAGTACGCAGTTTTATTGGCAGATAGTTGACTAATAAACTGATTGGATATGTAATGCGTAATCTGTAGACTGCTGCACAGTTTTTATCTATCTCTCAAATTGAAACCGCATAAAGAAAGTTGGAGATGATGTAATAGTAGAGCAACGCGAGGTAGAACCTGATCAGATCTGACCGAGCTATGGATGAAAGTAAATGTGGTACAGTGTGGTGATGGCACAGAGCACACATTTCAACTTGCCACATTTCAACATTTCAACTTCAACAGTCATGCAAGCTTTCAACTTAAAATCAAAATTCAGCTGACCTAATTGAATTTACACAGTGGTCAACTATAGTTACTAGTCTTTATAAAAAATATGTAACAAAAGTGTGTGTAGCCTACACCCAATTTCTGAGTTTTCACTACATTTAAAAAAAATTTAACTGAACATTTGTTGAAAAACATTAGGCCAACTAACATAACAGTTTCTACCATGTATACGAGTATTGTTTTCGGCACCAAATTATGCTACTACTTCTATAATTGGTCGAAACAATCTATTGTACACATAATACCTTTATGATTCATGCAATTGTAATCAAATCAACGCTATCACCTAGTTGTTTGCACACAAAGCCAATGTCCCAACAAAGCCTATTAAACCAACACTATCACCGCTACACCAGTCACAAATCTCCCTCTACCATCAATAAACAGCTCACCACTGACAAATAATAACAATTACCAACAAACTAAGTAGAAATAATTAAATCAGTCAGTCTGTGTCATTACATCAGCCATGAATCACGCTGTATTGTCAGGGTACATAGCAACAGTGAAACGTAGAGGAACACCTCTGTATATGTTAATTATCAGGTGTGGGCAGTAGGGACTGGGAGGAGAGGGGGGGGGGGGGGTACAGCCATGCTCACAATATTATACACGATCGATTTTATGTTCGGCCAGTGAAGGCTACATGTCATATTCTGATTCAAACTTGTAATAACTTATTTGTACCTTGGTTCCTATTCTTGAATTAGGAGACTATCAGGAAATAGTAATAAAAAATTAGAATGCCCACGTAAAATGTAAAATACTCTACTGGAATTTAAATGTTTGGATTGTATTGTAATATAAATGATAAAAAAATTAAGTTTATAAATAAATACAATGTTTGAGATGGGTTTTACAAACAAAAAGTATAGCCCAACATGATATGAACATAAATTTAGCCGTTCTCATTGGCTGTTGCTGTGGTTTGCTCTGACAGAAAACTTTTTCAGTAGATTACAATACCGACCCAAGGGGTTGATACATGATACGCGCCTCATTCATAAACATTTTAGAACAAATGTTTAAATTGCACACTTTCTGTTCGTATTATTTTAATTACAAAACTTTACAAATAAATTATAACTGGCCAATTCCCTTCCGACAGCGGACTCTAATAAAATAAACTATGAAGCACAGTTATTTGAGTAGGCTGAAATAATATGCTGATAAACAACCGCATCTCTACTAAATTACGTTCGATCTTCACTAACAACGTCCCACAAACAACGTCTACACATTAATATGCAAATTAGTTTTGAATAAACATCTGTACGTTTAATCAAGACGAATTCGCTAATGGATTTCGCTTAACGAATCACAATTAACGGAGTAATTTGCATTATTATAATTTTACGAAGTCTCCAATAAAACCATCAGCAAGTTGTGTAGTTTTAAAAATACACACAAGAACTGCAACTTGCAAGTTCTGCGAGCAGTCCTCTGTTAATTACATTAAAGCCCGACATGTGTTATGCATGCTAAGTCATGACAGTACTCTAAAACTATTACTACTAATTGAAGTAACGTCTGCTTGAGAGACTGCTAGGTTAATATTATGCATGCTTAGAATTGCAGTCGTCTGCTGCATCGTCCGTGTTTTGATTTCATGAAGTGAGGTTTTTGGTCGGGGTTTTCAGTTCTGACTCCGAAGTAGCAAAGTATAATGAAGTATCTTGCTAGAAAATTAATTAAATATGATGGAATGCATCAATGCATAAGCAAGTCGTAAATGGGAATTGAATAACTGTTAATTTAGTTTAATTTCGAAACTGCACTGTAGGTGGTACGATTAAAATTTGGAAAATTCGTTGACTAGGCACCTTTTTTGATATCACTCCTTTTCAGTGCTGAATTTGTTTTAGTTCTTTTTTTTTTTTTTAGAAATGAGCGAAATTGTTATTTCTTTATATGTTTGATTTAACGTCATAATGTGTCTGGCGAATAAGTTCCGGATAAGCCGAAAGCAGCCAATTAGAGAGCTGGAGATTCGAGATATTTGAAGGATAACATTTATATCCAACAATAAGAGTAGAATTTACGATCTCAGAATAAAAATCAGAGAGACAAACTAATGAGAAAAATGAAATATTCTACTTTGGTGGCAGCTGCGGGATATACAAGAGCAATCGCGCCATCACTCGACAAACGTTCCAATTTACTGGCACGTCAAAAGAACTCGAGCAATGAGTGCCCAAAGGTACAATAACAAAGCATATATCATGTTGCACATAGTTCTTTTCATCTCAGAGGAAAATTAAAACTATTTTGTTCAGTCAAAAACAGAATTAATCGCAAATTCCGTTAAAGCGGCTTACTCGTAGAATTGAAAACAGACCAACGGTTTATCACGTAAAGTTATCTTTTAAAATGAAATTGGTATTTGCACAAAAGCAGACGATCAACAGTACAAAGCTGAATAAATGCGGTTTCGAAATCGCATGGCTGAACAAACACATCACATTCAACTGCCACAAAACATTTTCATCCGATCGGAATATTCGAGTGCGTAGGTGAGCCATGAAGGACGATTACCTCACAGAGATGAAAGTGGTACAGCTAGATTCTGCCGACGAGACGAGACTCGAACATCCTCCACGATGTTGTTAAGTGTCGTTGTAATGTTGACAAAGCTGGGCGAAGTTCTACAACCCTCTTGAGACTCGGTTTTCATCTTCGAGCAACGGAGGATGAATTTAAAATTCTAATATATTGTATATGCATAGACATGAAGACAGTGATATTAGATGGTAGAGTGGATTGTATAAATATAGAGAAAAGAAGCAATTGGCGAGATATAATGTCAGTCCTGAAGATCTTGGAAAGTGGAAACGGAGTATATTCTAGAAAATAGATATCAACTAAGGGTGCAACTTTTGTCCGCAATACTTCCAGAGAGAGTGATATCACCTAATTGATTGATTCGTGCAGAATGATAAAATATAAAATAATTTCATTTAGAACCAAGTTTCTACTTGCTTTGGCTGGTACTACAATAATTGTAATCCTAAAAGTAAGACAAATTACAAAACATGCAAATTATCCTGCACATTTCACAATTGTTCACATAAAATTGTTTTTTACATCAGTTAGTATGACCATTCGTGGCCTTTATTTAAAAAAAGTAAAAAACTGGAATCTCAGAAAACCGATAAGTTGTCGATAATTGATGAAAATCGGTAACGAAATTACATCCTAGAGCACTGCAAGGAGAACCAACTTCGAGCACCCCATCAATATCGCACATGGACGCTCAGTCACGTGATCCGCCATTGTCCTAGTTGCAGACGAGTGCGACGTTAAACAACAAACCTAGCCTCGTGTGTTTCATGTGCCTCGTGTGTTTCATGTACCTCGTGTGTTTCATGTACCTCGTGTGTTTCATGTACCTCGTGTGTTTCATGTACCTCGTGTGTTTCATGTACCTCGTGTGTTCCATGTGCCTCGTGTGTTTCATGTGCCTCGTGTGTTTCACCTCGTGTGTTCCATGATCCTCGTGTGTTTCATGTGCCTCGTGTGTTCCATGTACCTCGGCCGTTACAACACCGTCAACAAACACAACATTATTTACTCGCCCATGGATCACTTTCGCCAGCGCAAATGGCCATCAGTTGAAGTGTGCTCTTCGTCATCCACGGGAGGACGTTTAAAAGATAACCGGAAAATATGGACGTAGAAGAATCCGGGGAACAGCGTTTCAGTCCACGCGATAACGACAGAATATGTAAGTAGATTCGAGAAGGAGATACAAAACAAATACAGACGTCAAGAAATGGAAATAAATATATATGGTGCTTTAAACAAATGTTTCGATACAAAAACTCGATTTGAAATGCATGTTATAGAGTTCGTTCAATGTGTATCTGAGAAGGTAGATTGAAGAATTGATCTTTACCCGAGATTTCACACAACTCGGGAAACTCACGGAAAGTTGCAACAAAGTTGGTTCGCAAGATTCTCGCTCGACGCCCAAACTCGTAGGGCGGTTTCCGAAGACAATGGTATTGAGAGGAAGGAGCAGAATACACAAACTTCAACACGCACGAAGAAGAGGCTGCAGGGATGAACTAGAGCCAGACGCTTATTGAATAAAGAAAAACACTCTTGGATCTCGTTGGCGAGGTCGTTTACGACAACTGCTTACGACTTTTTACATCGGAGACGTCAGAAGAAGAGTAAAAGTGTCCTCGAAGAAAATAGCAGTTCAGACGTTTTCATGTTCTTGATGATTAGGTTCACGTCGGAAGATATACAGAACTTTTCACAAAATCCAAGGAGCTATAAGTCCTTTTTATGTGTTAATATGAATATATTCCGGAACACTCTGCCTAGTAGCCCATTCATCTCTCGTAACATCACAATATAACACTCTATACACTCCCCATCAATTCCAGTATCCACCAGGGTAGCTCTCAACACAATCTCTAAAACATCAACAACCCTTCACCATCTTCGTGCACGGAGCAGCATTTCTAACGACAGTTTTATAGCTCCCATCGAGCATCTCAAGCCAAACCCAGCACCGAGTTACGATCTACAATCAAAATTTAGGGCAACACCTTGTAATCAATACAGGTGTTGGTCAGTCGTGAAGGGTGTGGTCGTGAGAGGGTAAACAATGACCGTGACACTCTAAAGTGTCAACATAATCATTAACCTCTGGCTTGTTAACCACTCACCTGGCGCGTGTATGTCCGCGTTGCCAACGATGTGGTACAAACTTCTGGAGCATCATCATGGAGATCCTATCGACGTAGATCGCGTTAATTAATGATGATGCCGTTGTGTTGCGAGGAGGTGGTGAATAATTGAGAGTTCACCGTGCTCTAATAATGGGGATATAACGCCACCTTGTTGCTCGAAGGCGTGATGTATGAAATGATCGGCTCCTTGAGAGGCCTTCGTAATAGTCTGTTCATCGACAACACGAATCTTCCTTTGACGTTCACAAGACGAGAATAAATTCGGTTACAGAACTGACCAAGCTGAAGTTTTGTAACATCGAAAACGCGCGGATTTTTGGAAAGGACATATTTTCGATGACGAAATGCTTTCTCTGTCGGAATCCACGCTTGGCTGGTTGTCTTCCTCTCATTACTATTCATTCGCGCTCGTAACACAATTCATATTGATGAATACATGAATTCAAATGTATTTCGCATTTCTCCGCGCTGAAAATGTGCGTTACGCCTGTTTGCATTCGTTCCTTTGACGGAAAAAAAATCGCGTCCGGAAAAAGGAAAGCGCCTTTTCTTCCAATATCCAGAACCCTAGCGGTATTTTTCAAAAATCCTACTTTCATTTTCCAATAAAAGGTCAATTCATTCCCCAATAAAAGGAGATCAATTCATTCTCAACCGAACAGACCCGGATTTAAATCACTCTGAAAAGAATTCAAACACAGTGAAAATAGTAGTTGCCAATCAAAACAAAGGACCGGGAATCATAACTGCGTTTGGATGTGTGCCAGGAAATTTATGACGGCCGATAAATTTAACAGATTCAGTTGAAGTTTGATATTTTAAAATCGTATCAAGCTGACATTATGGAGGCTGCAGTGGGCGTTTCGAGTGGGATTTAGTCACAGAGTGACCGCATCCTGATTGTCTAAATTAGATTTAATTCGATGGTGGTCAAGAACAGTCGCTGGACAAGTAACGACGATTGGGTGCGGAAGAGAAACAGATCCCAAATAGCTCAGAACAAAGCTTCAGATCCATTGTCTCAGCCAAAGAAATCTATACGTCGGATTTCCGTGTAATTGTTAATTGAATTTCTCTTGATACTTTAATTAAGAGTTCAATTATTCCACCCAGAGTCTTCTAATATCATTAGCAATCAATTAACTTCAACTTGCGTAATATTTTTTTTAGGTGTAGTCTATAAATTAATGCATACATTACGAAAGCAAATAAAGTCATTTGAAAAGACGCCCAATTTACAAATAAAAGAAAGCTGAAGGAATTCACATAGTGCGAAATTTCACATTCACATACAATTGTCAAGTGCATTACTTTGCAAAGAGTATTTAAATATAACACTTACTCTGTCCAGCGACCGGAAATGATGCAATTAAGATTCTAAAAAAGTTACGACAAAACCTTAATTGGAATCGGCTAATTAGGACTGATTTACCGCCTCTAATAAAATAAATTAAAGTCTAATACCGTTCAATTATCAAGTAGATTCACAGTTTAGACAATACGACGGCCAACTCTCGCGATGATTCGACCTGAACGTCGACGTCGACGCCGCGTGTTCCGTCGCGACGCTCGCACGCACTATAGCACGGTGTTGCGACGTCGGCGTCCCGCGTTCGACTCCCGCGCGCGACGCTCCGTCACAGGCGTCGCGACGCCGATCAATAGACGTTCCTCACTCGCGCAGGTTCGAACCCAGGCCGATCGCTGATTAGACGACTGATGCGATTGCGTAGAGTGACAATTTAATCGCACGGATTTCAAGGCAAATGGAATGTATGGGATTTCATTTGAGAGCATCAACGACATGCGAGCCTAACGAATCAATAATTTTAAATTTTTACCTAGCTATATAAATCTATTTATTTAATTATTTGCCCCCCGATGGACTTCCACCTTGACGCGGTGTGGGTTTAAGGGGCCAAAGCACATTACGGGCTGGTCCCAACAAGGCCGACCTGATCCCATACCCTCCCTCGCCAATTCGCGGGCCCCTCGGGTCGGTCTTCCCCTTGAGATGGTGATCCCCCTGAAATCGAGTCCCACCGGCCCGAAGCCTCCCTACCCCAGGTCAGTCCCCATTCCGGCATGACCTTCCCACCAGTGCTGGACTCCTCCGGGCCGGGCCCCCTTTGGTCGACCCCTCCCCATGTCCTCCCTATTATTCAACAAAGTTACCTACTAGAATCTTAATGTGCGCAAAATGACCTCGCTGTTGACGCGCCGTTAAACATGATTATTTATAATTTTTTCAATTATTTGTACCGCAACTCATTCGGCATCGTCATAGAACAAGCTCACGCAATAACGAAATTATACTTTGTTTTCGTTTTTGAAGAGCTCGGATGTAAGTGATGCTCTACTAAACTATCAATTTTATTCTTGATTTACACACAACAATAACTCTTGAAACCTTGCCGCTTCAAATTGCACCATTCAGGACCACGTTCAGAAAATATTAGGATGTTTAGGATCTCTGGGTTCGAAGTAAAAACATTTTTAATGAAGCGTCAGAAAGAGTTCTCCTCATTTAGGTGTAAAAAGTAGTATCCTCATTACACTTGTTAAACATCACAGCGATTCATTAAAAGCCAACACGTTGTTTAAACGAAACGCGTCTTGGAAAGTGCTTTAAAACGGGTATGAAACCGCTTTAAGGCTTTAAGTGGCCGTTGCTCCAATTACCTAAATCACTTAGTTGTATGGTGCATCTAAAAGCACCGCCATAGAATTCAGCCACCAACCAGCTAGAGATAAATCGCAACCAGCTTATCTTTAGCAAATTTCGGTGAGCCCCAGACGATAATCCCACAGACTTATTGAGGAGATTATGGAGCTGAGAGTCTGAGCCACCCGGCCTCTGACACTTTATGTGCATCGATTTGATGCTGGAGCGAGAGATAAACGCGAAACGAAGATGCCAAATTGCAGGATAAATCGTTGGAGCTGTTATCTTGATTGGCAACTCGTCAGAGGGTTCGAATCCTGTGCAAGAAGATTAATTCTTCGCAAGAGATGATTTCTGGATCTTTCTAATGGGCTGAGAAGAAAATGCGTCATCTTGAAAGTGCACTGCGCCATTATCTCGGCGGGAAGTCATTATTCAAGATCATTTTCTTATGTGATTTACTGATTTAGTAAAAAGAGTTAAGGAATCGGTGCAATCAATTGAAAGATATCTCGATGTCATGTTAATTGAATCATATTCTATGCAAATAATTATGGAACACTAAAATATTAAAAAGAGATAAATGGGCCAAGAGAAAATTTAAGGAGAACATTATGAAATGTTTACAGACAGATCTAGTTTAGAATTGAATATCATTTGGATGAAAAAAGAAAATTGAAATGAATAGTGTTACAAATTATGTAAATTTGCTATTTTGTAATATTACGAAAGACTTGGTAATTTTTCTACTTGTTTGTACAGCCAACAAATCATAAAACGGTATTTGAACGAAACGGATTGGCTTCTGCGGTCAGGTTCCTTGACAATCAAACCATAGAATAATAATATCAAACCATGTTATTTTCAATGAAATCAGAACTCAATTACTATGGGCTAGATGACGAGTTAGAATACAATTCATCGGATGATGCCATCACATTTGTTTCAGACAATCAATTTCTTTTAAATACCGTTTTATCTTTTGTTGAGTGTACATGTTTTCATAGATTTCACGGAAGAGGTTTTGCAAAAAGATCGACGTATTTTACGAAATTACTAAAAACTACATTTTACGAATGAAGGTCAATGAATTTCAACTGATTGACATAAAAACAATGCAGTATGCAAATGTACGCCACTTTCCTGCATGCTATTGTAATGTCCTCAGTTCATAACCTTCCCGCACCATTAGGATCATTGCAAGTCTATAAAGTCTATTCAGTTGCCCCACAGACACGTTGCCCCACGTCTCATTACAATGAAATTGTAATGAGACAATTTCATTTACATTTTATATCCACTTCCATGTTTTACTGATTTTGTCCTAAGTCCAAAACCTCCTAGCAAAATCATCAATATGTAAGAGACAAATTACCTCCATTGACACATAAAAATGTTTCGAATATATTCGGAAATCAAGAGTCAATAAAACTAACATGTATGTCACGGTCATTCTAAGTGACACGAATATTGGTCAAAGTTGGAAAAATATGCCAAACCATGAAAACCGCCATGAACTAACGCCCATAAAGATGAGCAATATGTTGAAGAGAAAACTTGTAGAGAAAAACAATCTTCTAAGAGTTATAAGGTATGCGGTGACATTTTTCATAAATGAAATTCAAACTCAGTGTCTTTTATGAAAAATATAACCGCTCTACAAGCTTTGTCGTTCAATCTCTATGGTCGCTCCGACATATTGTCTATCTTCACCGAGATGGTCACAATCTTATTCCTGGGAGAGGTCTTCGTTGGTGGTCCTTCCCATTTTTTAAATTTCTGTACCTCCGAGGTAGAATGCCCGATGTCCATTTTCTCGATTTTGTGTGATACTTCTTTGAAATCGTTTAGGTATTTAATAAAATTAGGTCTTAAGAGTCGGCTGTAGTAAAAGGTAAACAATGGTGATATTATTTCCAAAATATCGCTATAACTTTCGAATCGTTTAAGTTATGAAATATGGGAAAAATATTAAGCATAGCCAATTTTTTAACCGACCTTACTAACATATTTGTGCCCAAAGTCGTGGCAAACCTGAAAATTCTCTATTTTTTAAGGTTTTCCACGAGTTTGGGTACACATTTTATCATTAAATGTTAATGTGTATTGCTAAGGTCGACTAAAAGATTAGCGATGCTTTTTATTTTTCACATATTTCATAACTTGAACGATTCAAAAGTTATAGCGATATTTAGGAAATATTATCACCATTGTTTACCTTTTACTACAGCTGACTCTTAACAAAAAATCTAATTTCACAAATATTTATATTTATTGACTTACAAAATAACTCGTGTCACCATTACATATATATGTCTGAATAAAAAAGCCGAATTATATGTTTTTGAGCTCATCTCAAGAATGAATCACTGAAACGGATATCGGGCCTTCTACCTCTGAGGTACAGATTTAAACTACGCACCTACATTACGTTTAAACCTCGTTATCGACTACTATATAAACTAATTTCTCATAAAACACTTGCTCCAGATTGAATAGTTTTCCAGAAAACGTCAATAACTCAAAGTCAACAAAATACTGATGCGACGCAATATGGGTCGCCTCCCTGTAAAGCAGGTCAATATCAACCACCAGTCGATACTGTTTGTTAATTTAACAATCTCCAACATGCAAAGAAGATGACTGTATTTAGCCCAATTATTGGTCACGACTTGACGCTAGCGTGCAGGAAAGAGCTGATAGTCGACTATCTTCAGGCGCCAATGTCACTGTCACAGGTGAAAGTACTGGATATAGTCCGGCCTTTCAAACTGCAGTTTTGCATTTTATTACACTCGGGCGTATTTGAAAGTAGAGTGAATTTTATTAGAATGTATGAATTAAAAACAGTAATTATGAAACTCTGTTGTTCATGAACTAGACGAACAAAAGTAATTTTTGTGAGGCGTCAAGGAATTTTTATTTGAAATCTGAATGTAGCTCAGAAATAGATAATGATGAGACAGTTACTGTTAAGTGGGTATCACACTGAGTTGCAACCCGTGGTTGGAACTGCCGTATGGAAACTTTTGTTGCAAAAGGAGGCAACCGCCTATCACACGCAACTGTTTGGGTTGATGTTGGTTGGTTCACAATTGACACTCATGAGTTGCGCAGAAAGCAGTTGCCATAGTAACCAAAATAAAAGTATAGAGAATAACAAAATCTGACAGCGGCAATCCAAATCTCATATTTAGAGTGATTACTTGTAAAAGAAAGATATTTAAGTAAGTACAAGTTAATAATAATACGCACTATTTATCCATACACATGTTCAAGTTAAATATTCATCTGATTAATATGATTTATAGCTAATATTTATAGCATCCTATTGGTAAGTTCACGTCACGTGGTACCACAACAAATTGTTGGAACCGGAAAAATAGAGACTTCTCTATTTTTCAACCCAACCCGTGGGTTGACCAAATTCAGTCTCTGCACATGCGCGGCCAACCATATTTTCCAACCGCCGGTTCCATACACGGGTTGCAACTCAGTGTGATAGGGCTTTTACTGACAATATTGTTGTACGTCAGAGTACATGGATCTATAATCCTAGGTCAGAGCCCTGCTTGTTGCATCACTTTAGATCAATTTAAATACGAAATTTGACATTGTTTAAAAAAAAAAAAAAGGAAAATAGCGTTTATTTCTAGATGAGAAATCTCTATTTCATGGACATGGACTGCTATAGAATTATATTATTAATGAGATTATTTATTTGAAGTACTTTCTCATTATTGAGAGTGCATTTGAATTCCCAGAATAGTGTCAATAACGGTTGTATTAGAATGTCAGAATAGAATCGATTACGAAGCATTTCAATAAATAATCTTATGTCGACTTATGCATTACATTACAATACATTTACATACATTAAATTTATAACTTGTAAATAAAGTAAAATTTTCAGCAGCTCCTAAATATTTTGATTGTTATTAGATTTAAAAAATAATTCACTGCGACGAAATTTTACCAAATGTTACTCCAGAAATTTCATTGGATTTGAGAACTAAATTTATATACTATAAACTAGGTACATATACAATATTTTTTTTATATTTATAAATGCAAGAGATTTGTAGTCTATACATTTAAGTACCTACAAATAAAACATTACAACTTATAACATGGAAGTTATTAAACTTTATTTTCTTAGCTCGCCTGTTCTTTGTGATTCATGAAATCTGGCATATTGTCAAGTCAAAAACTCGAAACAAAAGTGATTTTAAAACGCTCTTCCTAAACTTGCCTTCAGGTAAAAGTTCCCCAAAACTTCGTCTAATTTCAGTTTCGAATTCCATTACGAAACAACACTTACACAAATAACAGGTAGATATCGTAAAACTTCTATACCGTTACAACACGCTCTCCTGATATTGACTTGCTGCCCACATATTCACAGAATGTGCTGCGTGCCCATCTTCATTGCAACGCCTTATTAGTGGCTATTTACACGATGTTATTCATGCACGAAGTCGTGCAACACTTCGAGTAAATACTCTAATTGCATCGAATATGCTAAATACTCATTAGTGATAACATCAGAGCCGAGCATTGCGCAATTAGTTTCATTTCCAGGTAAACAATAACGAGTGAGCCTAATTTTAGAAGCGTCATGAATAATAAAACATTCCTTAAAATATTCAGAATTCCTAAAATGTTGTTGGTATTTTTTAAATACTTTCTAGAAACACCTTCACAAGGTTATGGAAATGTTTTAAGTTGGGAATGAGAACAATTTCCAAGCGTTTGCTTTTTTGACTGAGGAAAACCGCGATAACTGTAATTATTGACTGGGGTAATCGAGCCCAGGTCTCTCGAATGGAGTCCAATGGTTTGAAACCTATACCACCTCTAAGTCTGCTTTTTCCATAGACATAGAAAATAAAGAATTTTTAGAGTGAGATGAGACTGGAACTAATTTTCATAATGTGGCATATAACTTTATACGACTACTATACATGAAAAGTACAGGTGGCAATTTGCCAAAATTATACAACAATACACAGTACCTAGTTAGTATTGTGCGTATCTATGTTCGTAATGATAGCGTTGAAGATGCAATAAAATGGGTGGCAGAAGAAGGAAATAGAGATATAAAATAAATGACAAAATGAGTTTTGAGAGGCTATGTGATAGGAAGAAATAGACGACGACCCATTGGCTATCATCTCTGCATTTACAAAATCTCTGTATTCTACAAGTTCCCAAGACCTCAAGGGTTGCTTTAAACATGCAGTATCATTTTTAGTACATTTATATTGTCATTTTTAACGCAAATAGCCGCGTAACGATGATTAAAAACGTAACAACTTTTTTAATCAGCTTAATTATGATTAATATTATTTTCGGCGTCGTAGGCTGTGGACAATTCTCAAAGTTCTTTTTACGTGCAACCACTCAGTAATGGCCGTTCATTTGACATCGTTACTCGTTAGATTACGTACACACCCATGGACAAAACATCATGTTCTGGTGCATGCTGAAGTGTGTCGCTGCTATTATAGTTGCACTAGGTTACTCATGGAATGATAGGGTATCAAGTACTGTTCTGCAAGGAGTTGCTCTAATTACTCTCGCGAATAATAAGACAGATAGGGTCGACAAATAGGCCAATTACCAAGCTAATCCATCACCAGAATGTGCCTCGATCGATTCGCGGCCAAATTAATGTATAGGAGTACTAGTGAAGATTTTGCACCATAGGAGGCATATTCTAGAACGTTTTCCCAATTCCATTCTGATGGAATCCGGTCACGGCCAAGGATTAACATTGCATGAAATAGAATTCCGCAGTGGGATTGGGAATTTAATAGTTCTAGAATAGGGCCCAAATATAAAAAACCAAAACATACATTTAAAAAAACCATAAAACATACAGAATGTCTGGCTAATATTTCACAGTACATTTTTTTTAAAATAAAAAAGTCAAAAATAAAAATGGAATGATTCCATTAAAAATGATCGTCTTTGTTGGACCCAGATCATCTTCTTACATCATCTAGGAAGAGTTGCAGCCTCGCTTTCCGTTGTACATAATTTCCATCAACACACTCTAATTCAATCAACAGTTTAGTGAGTCTAGACAACATAAAGTTCATTGCATGCGCGCACGAATATGAACTCGAGTGTTTGTACAATATTTCAAGTTTAGAACGACATCGGACGATTATGATTTTGCCATACAATCATGACAGGAATAAGTATTGGACTTGAATGAAGATCAACCTTCACTTTAATGCAATGACATGTGAGTGTGACAAATAATTGCAAAAACTATTTTTGGAAAAGGGTCATGCAAATCTTTGGCCCTGCCATTTACGGGTGTGACAAATCGTCACATTACAATAAAATATAACTAAATTAAATAGGCGCGTTTTGAAGGGTACAGGGAAAGAACGCTCTAAGTCCATTTAAAAAATAGTTTAAGATGTAATCTTGCAGTTATTTTTATGAGCTTTCAGAATATACCCTCAGTTTTTAGAAAATATTGCCACAAAGTCTTGAAAAACGCAATTGAAATCTCGATTTGTATGGAAGATAGATACAAGTTTCAACATAAAACTTCGTTTATCTCAGTTTCATCCGATTGTAGGGTTGCCATCCGTCCGGTTTTACCCGGACATGTCCTCTTTTTTGGGTGTATTCTTTTTGTCCGGGCGGCTTTTTAGGAATTTGACGAAATGTCCGGGTTTTTTAATTTGTTGACATTTGTACAAAATGCCATTCATGAAGTAGTAATGAATTAAAATGAATTATTTTCTCCGAATTTTATAGTCCAAAACGCATAGAAATGTCTCAAATTCATTTTTGACATTCAAAATTTTCCCGGGCCTGTGCGGCCCCGGACCCGCGCGCATGTTGCTGAGGGGCCCAAAATTATGGAAATTTAGTGAAAATTCACTTCCAGATGCTGTTAGAAAAATTTCCATAATTGTGGATAAACCAGTTTTACGTAATATCAAAATATCTGAAAGTTATTATTCCAAAACGCATAGAAATAGCTCAAATTAATTTTATAGATCCAAAATTTTCCCGGGCCTGTGCGGCCCGGACCCGCATGCTGCTGGGGGGCCCTCCCCCCAGGGCCCCCATTGGTGTCGTGAGCACAGTGTTTTCCCCAGAATATCGTTTTTGGATAGCAAATTATACAATTTCCTTCTTGAGATCTGATGTCCTCTTTATCGATTCATGGCTTATGGCAACCCTATCCGAATGTGATGTACCCTTCATTTCGCTAGTCATAGAAACAATTATCTGAGCTTTCATTGTGCGATGGACATTGAAGTTGGCTGCTGAAGCTGAGCAAATGAGTCTGTTTGTTAGACCAACAAGTCAACCGGACTATTCTATTCCAGCTACAAAGTCGTGGAACTTCTGCTTTGAACCGGCTCACGGACAGACTCAAAGTTTCCGACAAACTCCAGCTGCTTTTGAACATTAACCCCCATTCGAATGACGCCCAAGGAAAATAACATAATGCGGGGGTTTATACATGTACGTAGGTTTACAACAATATACACTGTTATGTACTTTCCGCGGTCAAACTAAAATCAGATGTACGACGTTAAATCTGCATTGCCAACTGACTAAACATTCAGTTTGAAGTCACCCGAGAATCTGTAATTCATCCTTGTGAAATAACGATCAACATTATAATCGAATAGGAATTAGAGAAATATCTTAATTTTTAATTACCTATTTAAGTTGAATATGCATGTATTATATTTGGAAACGATTTTAAAATTAATGATCACTATAGGTAACTATTAATAAATTACAATTAGGCACTAATAAAATTTCCAAAAGCCGGTTTTGACGTGATAAAAGATGAGCCATATTATATTTTTAACTAACTTTTTAATTTTTAATTTGGGTATTATCATGGTGGTACCATGATTTTCACGTTCTCGAGTCTTTTCACTTACCCCACTAATTCGCACTCGCAAAAGACAAAGCATAAATCTGAATAGCGAGATAGGGTAGGTTGGAGAGATTTTAAACTGATATCAATATAATGACTTCGTAGTCGTACCATGTTCAAAGCTGTTTAACATAAATTACGTTAAAATCCATTAAATTCGTGAATATATTTGTAAAAAATATCGCCAATTAAACTTTATAATTACTTCGATTGAAGAATTATTAACACCATTAGCTCATAAACAATTAATTTTTGATTAGGTAAACGTGCTAAGTACCCATAACCATCTCAATAATCTGTATCAAATGGATCTTTTGCAAACTCCAACTCTCACCATTACAATCACCATTGTTACATCACGGAAGTGGCTCTTCGGGGACATTTAATAGAAACTGTAAGTAACATTCGCAAGAGGAAGTAAATGATGGTGGCTCCAGGTGCCGGAACGTTGCGCGCGGTTTTTAAATCGCGTCAATTATCTCCAGCAGCCTCGTTGCCTGCTTGTGTTTACCAAGAGGCAGTGACATTTCACGTCCCGCGGGACATCACGCTCCGTGAGTCCCGCGTGGGTCGGGGAGGCTCTGGAAACACGGCCACTAGGAGTCTTCAGACACGTCACGCGAGACATCTTGTGTTTACCAAGAGGCAGTGACATTTCACGTCCCGCGAGACATAACGCTCCGTGAGTCCCGCGTGGGTCGGGGAGGCTCTGGAAACACGGCCACTAGGAGTCAATCATCTCCAGCAGCCTCGCAGCCTGCTTGTGTTTACCAAGAGGCAGTGACATTTCACGTCCCGCGCGACATCACGCTCCGTGAGTCCCGCGTGGGTCGGGGAGGCTCTGGAAACACGGCCACTAGGAGTCAATTATCTCCAGCAGCCTCGCAGCCTGCTTGTGTTTACCAAGAGGCAGTGACATTTCACATCCCGCGAGACATCACGCTCCGTGAGTCCCGCGTGGGTCGGGGAGGCTCTGGAAACACGGCCACTAGGAGTCAATCATCTCCAGCAGCCTCGTTGCCTGCTTGTGTTTACCAAGAGGCAGTGACATTTCACGTCCCGCGCGACATCACGCTCCGTGAGTCCCGCGTGGGTCGGGGAGGCTCTGGAAACACGGCCACTAGGAGTCAATCATCTCCAGCAGCCTCGTTGCCTGCTTGTGTTTACCAAGAGGCAGTGACATTTCACGTCCCGCGAGACATCCCGCTCCGTGAGTCCCGCGTGGGTCGGGGAGGCTCTGGAAACACGGCCACTAGGAGTCAATTATCTCCAGCAGCCTCGTTGCCTGCTTGTGTTTACCAAGAGGCAGTGACATTTCACGTCCCGCGCGACATCACGCTCCGTGAGTCCCGCGTGGGTCGGGGAGGCTCTGGAAACACGGCCACTAGGAGTCTTCAGACACGTCACGTCACGGCTGTATACATGTATGTGTTCATAAATCACAAAACACGTGTATTACTACAAAATTACATAATTATTCTCTTCCATGATTCAAAACAAATCAATTTTTACCACTAATTCTCATGGTTTAAGGGGGCTAGAAACTATTTTAGAAGACCCAGTTTCTTGGTATTTTTATCCGTTTTAACTTCCTTCTTTGAAGGCAGGGTAAACAATGATGGTTGAACTTCTTTGATTCTAATTGAACTTTGACCATTTAAAAGCTGTTCAACGCCTGTTACCTCAAGAAAAGGAGTTATTTAGTTACACTCGCGGTGGTTTTCGCCGCGAAGTGTTGTTCATGTATAGGGTAATGGCTGCACTTGTTCTGTAATGGCTGCACTTGTTCTCTCTCTCTCATGCATAGGGTAATGGCTGCACTTGTTCTCTCTCTCATGCAAAGGGTAATGGCTGCACTTGTTCTCTCTCTCATGCATAGGGTAATGGCTGCACTTGTTCTCTCTCTCATGCAAAGGGTAATGGCTGCACTTGTTCTCTCTCTCATGCACAGGGTAATGGCTGCACTTGTTCTCTCTCTCATGCACAGGGTAAAGGCTGCACTTGTTCTCTCTCTCTCATAGGGTAATGGCTGCACTTGTTCTCTCTCTCATGCAAAGGGTAATGGCTGCACTTGTTCTCTCTCTCATGCACAGGGTAAAGGCTGCACTTGTTCTCTCTCTCTCATAGGGTAATGGCTGCACTTGTTCTCTCTCTCATGCATAGGGTAATGGCTGCACTTGTTCTCTCTCTCATGCATAGGGTAATGGCTGCACTTGTTCTGTAATGGCTGCACTTGTTCTCTCTCTCATGCATAGGGTAATGGCTGCACTTGTTCTTTCTCTCTCATAGGGTAATGGCTGCACTTGTTCTCTCTCTCATGCATAGGGTAATGGCTGCACTTGTTCTGTAATGGCTGCACTTGTTCTCTCTCTCATGCATAGGGTAATGGCTGCACTTGTTCTCTCTCTCATGCACAGGGTAATGGCTGCACTTGTTCTCTCTCTCATGCACAGGGTAATGGCTGCACTTGTTCTCTCTCTCATGCATAGGGTAATGGCTGCACTTGTTCTGTAATGGCTGCACTTGTTCTCTCTCTCATGCATAGGGTAATGGCTGCACTTGTTCTCTCTCTCATGCATAGGGTAATGGCTGCACTTGTTCTCTCTCTCATGTATAGGGTAATGGCTGCACTTGTTCTGTAATGGCTGCACTTGTTCTCTCTCTCATGCATAGGGTAATGGCTGCACTTGTTCTCTCTCTCATGCATAGGGTAATGGCTGCACTTGTTCTCTCTCTCATGCACAGGGTAATGGCTGCACTTGTTCTCTCTCTCATGAGGCACCGTGATGTCGTCACGGCGTGGGCAACAAGCGACTGCGAGGAGGTAATCAGAGATGATGATGTGGGGGTGGCTGGGTAATTAGACCGGGGTTCGATCCTCCCCTTCCAGCTCCGCGGTAAGCTACTGTCTCTGATAACAGGTCACGACCTCGCATCTGCCGAGCCAGATTCCTTGAATCTTTCAAACAGCGCCGTTGGAAAGTGAGGTTTCAATTATTCAGTGCACCAACAAATATTGCTGCTGTCTCACTTATCATGCCAACCGTCAGAATTCTGGATTACCTAAGGTGTGCATAAGCACAGCTTGCTTTCAAGAATTCCGCAAGGAAAGCGCAGAAAACAGTGTTTTATTAAAAGTTATCTCTATTTTAATATAATGAAATCATACAACTTTGATAACTGTCAAGTCAACGAAAATTCGGTCAACAGAGTAGAAATATCTTTAATTCACTTTATTTCTGATCATATTGTCAGTTCGAGTTTTCTAAGATTATACTTTTCAGATCTAAAATTACGTTCTTCTTCAATAGGGAACAAAAAATGTCGTGAAGATGTAATGGGAATCTTCTCCTTTCAATAGAACCTATTTGGGACGTCCAACTCATATTTTATTTGAAAACAAGTCCTGTTTCTGTCTAAACTTCAGCCAATCAATAGATCTTCGAAACCCGCCGAAAAGCACCTATTGAGTACTTTTCGTCTGAAACTTCCAAACTTCCACCTCAAGAGAAACTGCAACTTTGAAAATAATCTCCTCGAGGGGATCTTTTCTCGACGACGGCGACGGCATTCAAAGTTTTGTGTAAACTCCGCCAATCCCCTGCCTTTGAAATCCCAGTTCTGATGAGGTCAGACAGACGCAATTACACACTTTATGAACACAGCCCCCGCTTTCGAACATAGCACAAACACTCTTTACAAAATCTAATGACTGAGTTAAAACATGAGATCGCAAGAACTGCATGAAATGAAAACATGTGTGTAGTTTTGACAAAAGATGCTTGGAGAAGTTGAAATGTCATCCACATCCAAATGCTTGGTTGAACTTTGTACAGCATAGAGTGAGGATGTTTGTAGTGTTCGTAATGAACTATTTGAAGAAGAAAATTACTCCCTGGATTAATTAAATTCTGTAAAGATATGATTAAAATGTTCTGCGACGCTGAAGAGTCACTGAACTGCACATTTCGGAGGAAAACTAACAATTTAATTTAGAGTATCAGTTTTGAACATGTGCCAACTTTGCTCTACTACACCAAAGTATACAACAGTTTTACTGCCAATTGTTTGATTGAATCAATAACACGGACATATCAGTAGCACACAGAAATATAAACATACTACTTTGTTATCAAAATTACAAACTAAAGAATTGAAAGAATCCGTCAGAGGTATACAAAGTGTGTCCTATTTCCATAAGAAAAACAATTGTAATGGATCGGTTTGCGAGAGAAGCTAAGTAACCCATTGAAAGGAGGTTCATCAGTCATCACAGATGTGTCGGTCTTCGACGTAGGTAACTTTATTGTAGGTATGTACGTATGCAAATACATTCAATCGATTCCGTCAGAGAGTAAAAAGAAAATGTCAATTACAAGAAGCAATTGTAATATTAAAGTGCCGAGTTGAATACAAATAGCGTTGAGCAAATAGAAGATGAAATACAGACGCGAAAAAAAAACCCATCTGCTCGTCTGGAATTACATTCCCATGTCGACTTCATTGTGGAATAGTCCGTCGTTGTCAGGTTCAATCTTCCCGTTTTATAAAATACACGGGATTACGTAAGTCTCCCTGCAGACCTGTCCGCCGGCTCCCGCTCTCCTTATCGCATAACATCGATGAAATGTGGTCCCAGGAGCCAGAGCCCCACACGAACAGGCCCCGGCGCTGGAGGTCGAAATTATTGTCCAGGGAAGGGGAAACATTTTGTCGAATTGTTCAATTACAGAAATGGAACGTAGGTAAACAATGGAACAAGCGGCGGAATTAATAAAACCACATACGTGGATTCAGGTGCGTTTAGAAGAGAAACACATGTTCTGTTACAGTAAAACGGAAGTAAATTCGCGTGTGCTAGACAAACAGAGAATATGTAATTGCATCGGGAAAACGATGGGTTTAATAAAGCAGTTAAAGGATGAAAATTTAATTTAAAATGTTACATTTCTATTTTCATGACTCAACAATTGCTGGAAAAGAGACCATCTCTGTACAAACAACGAGAGAAAATCAATATACTACAGAATAGCAAAACATAGAAATATTATATGAGCAACTTCTTTTCAAATTAATTTTGTATTTTAATAACTGCTCCAAAACTAACAATATCAGAAGCTTAGAACCAGAAGAAAAATAACACGATGCTACCTACCTAAGTTATAAATCAAATAACAGCAAATGATTATTAGCAATTAGTGTGATGAAAACTCTGATCGCTTCATATATAATGCAGCCAGTCAGTCTCGTGGCAATAAACTAACAGTCCTAAATAAATCAAATAAAAGAAGAGTCTTGAAAGCCAAGACATAAACAAAGATCGCCTCCAGTTTAGTGAGCCGACTGCCATGAAAACAGTGGCTATATCAACAGAAAGGTCAGCACGTCGCTGCCGGTGGATTCACAGCAAGAAGATCGCAGAAGATCTAATTGCTCCCCACGCTCCTAGACATGACTATAGACGGCAGCTGGAGCGTGCGATTGTTCTATTATTCACACTCTTATTATGAGGTAACGAGAACACTCCGGTCAACTGGCGAGAACAACGCGGACGTATACAGTTACATTCCGAAAACTAATTCCAGTGATGGATTCAAATGAATTAAGTAATTCTAAAATCAGATTTATATTCCGTTTGCAACGTTATAGATATTAATCATTTACAATCGCTACTCGAGCACAGAGCACTAAAACCACGAAGGGTAAAATTTCAGAGTAATTAAATGTGCAAATTGCATGATTATTATTATTCATTGTTACACTTCGCCCCATATTCTTCTGAAGGTTACGTACTTTCGTACACGGACCTGGTTGTAGAATCTTTTCCATCAGGTTTATACAAAATGAGTTTGGCGAACAGGTCCATCAAAAACAACTTCAAACAATATTTTAATGACAATCAAGAAGGCGTTAGAAGTAGCGTGCAAGAGCTAATGAATTACTTAGCTTTCAGCTGCTTTCAGTTTTCGTTTTTATGTCAAGTTAAGTCCAGTTCCCCGAGTTCGAATCCAGTGACAAGTTAGTCAGAGTGAACACTCTAATTTTCACTAAAGTCTACAGAAGCGTTTCGGGCTCCATTCCCACCCTGAATCCCCAGAAATATGCTTGAAGACAAAATTATAAAAGAGCGAGCCGTTATCAACAGGACAAAACTGCGGAGTTCTCCGTTTTGCAAACAAATGCTGAAATCGAGCTCGACAGGTGAACATCTCGCTCGTACAGTTCGTATTGTTTTCTCTTGGGACCGCGTGATTGAGCGCTCACTCTGAACTGTCATGGACGTTACAGAAACTTACCATTGAAGATTCGATTTTATCATTTTAGATCACGATCCAAAAGCACAACTAAAACACAACTCACGACACTTTTCAATTTTTATAAATTTTCCAAAAAGTTGATGATAGAATAAAATATTGTTTACAAATTAATTCATTAATGCCTCGTAGATGAATGAAAAGTAAACAGACGTTGGGAGTGTCTTGATTTGAACCGAGCCGCACGGAAGTCCCTTGAACTGTCACGCTTGTGTCCACCGCCCACTCGCGACACACGTCACAAGTGATAACATAACCTAACTAATGCATGTCGCAGTAACCTTCAGCGTCGCAGATCACCCCCGTGGCATGAAAAACAGCAACAGATGGCGGCGTATCACATTACTGCACTGCACTACATTCGAGTTCCAGCAAACAACTGATGTCATGCTATTTGCGACAAGTGCGGCAATCTATAACATTCAAGGCAAGTACATTCACAACGTTTGTGGAAAATATTGATCCAATGTATAATTCAGAGTTTTGAAAAATATCACACGTTGCCTAAACCTACTCGTAAATCGATTCCAATAAGTTTCATGGTCAAATAAAAGTCAGCTGTTGAGTTTTACGATGATATAGAACGATTTGTGACTAAGACTTATTATGAAGTAATCGGCACTATCGGCTCTTTTATTGGTTGGATTTGTCTTATTCAGAGCCTATTCGACGTCTCTATGACGTTCGTAAAACTGGCTCCCAAGTCTATCGATTTTTGACAGATGAATATAAAATAGATTGAATGACGAACTAATGGTAACAGCTAATCATATACAACCATGAACAAAACTGACAACCGTACAAACAAACATAAAGCAATTTGGGAATAAATACATGACTACGGCTTAGTAGTGAGTTTGACCTTGAAGAGTTTTTTAATCGATTTTTATCAATATCTTTTACCAATGTAATTGTTAATAAATTAAGGCTTTGTACAAGTCTTCAGAATTGTTCAATAAAAATAATTTCATAGTTTGGAATAGTTTATTATTTTTATTTTGTCATACAGACGTTTAGTGCCTTTAGTGCCTAAAAGTTAGTAAAAATATGGCACTATACGTCTTAGGACGAAATAAAACTAATAACCCATTCCAAACTATGACATTATTTTCATTGAACAGTTCTGAATACTCGTACAAAGCCTTATTTCATTAACAATTACATTGGTAAAAGATATTGATACAAATCGATTAAAAAACTCTTCAAGGCCACGCTCACTACTCAGCCATCGGGTTTATAATGACTCTAGTAAAAACAATTTTCCAGCTAATCTAAATTATTTACCCGTTAGCTTCCAAAACGGTCGATTTGAACTATCAGACCAAAAGCTCCAGACTGTGCATATGCAAACTACGTCACGTTCCCCACTGTGTGCTCATTATCCCATGTGTTTGCCGAATTGTTGCCACGTCCCTGCACATACAGACGCGTGCATTTCCAGCCTCACCCCCAGAGAGATCCACTCACCTGCACGGGGCGTACATCGATCTGCACACGGCAATTAGGATAATCATTTCTCACCAGACTGGAACTACGCCCTTTACAAAGGTGTAAAGTCAAATTAGAAGAATCAGTCAATTTACACGACAGGAGAATTAATAGTCTAGGTACACGCTAGAAGGGTAATATATCTTCATAGAGATGTAAAAGATTTTATTTTATTGTTCTGAACATGCTGTTCTGCAAATAGGCTAATGGCGACGGATGAATGATTATGAGTCTGATGATGGAAGGATGGAAGGAGGCGGTCGGGGCCTATTAGTGGGAAACCTTCACAGCATTTGCTTTTCGACTGAGGGAAATCACGAAAAACATCAGTCAATGAAGTAGCTGGAAAGCGTTACTGGCTGAACCAACTTGTACCGTTTAAAACGTTGACGTATACTTGATCAAACGGTACCTCGAAAGAGAAGGATTGTCTAATAAAGGTTTGATGGCATCATCCTATGAAGTCTGTGCTAATGCATCATTTTACTATAGCAGGTGAGCTCTGATTTCAATGATAATAACAAGGATTGATTGTCAAGGAACCTGACCAGCAGCCAATCCGTTTTGTTAAAATACCGTTTTTAATTGGTTTGAGTGTACTCTACGACAAATTTATTGTTTTATACATTATTTACAGATTTTACTTTTTTCCTCAATATTTCCATCATTCTACTCGATCTTGTGAGAGAAAATAGCAACAATAGGTTAGAAAGTAAGAGCTTGGAAATTCAATCAACATTCTTGGAACGCTCGAAGACGAGCTATTTCACTCACAAAACGTTTTCGAATTCCCAGATGAAATGCGACATCTCCCACAGGAAACATAATTCTTCTTCGTCGTCGTCAAGTGACGAGATTGACGATAAAACGGGGAGGAAAAGTGAAAGAATAATGGAAAAATATTATTAAAACCAATCAGAAACCGTCAGGCACAATAGCAGTGGTGAGAGACACATGTTAGCTTTTATATCCGAACTTCACTTCCAGAAGACAAGAAGTGGAATGAGTTGAAACATTTTCCCAGTCTATCTTCAATTTACATGATTCAAATCTTAATTGTTGGTAATTTACTAGAACACGTAACTGCATTTTCTGCTCTAAATACTTTGCAAGCTTTTCATTACATCATCAAGACTAAGTGCATTTTCAATGCTTGAAGAGGTTTCCAGCTTTTATGCTCAAGAGAAGATGCTAGAGTGAATTTCAAATTACAAATGCGATGCATTTAATTGAAGCTATGGAAACAAATAGCAATTTCATTTGCAGTAAAAGCTCATCGCTCCTCTACTTTAGCTTCTAACAGGGCAAACATTTGTAAATAGCATGCATCATGCATCAAACAGGCTAAAACTGCTAAATTACTTCCAATATTGTCTCCTCCCATTTTCAATTTTAAAAAAATCGAATTATTGCCATTTCGCGGGCTGCAACCCAAAACGAATAGGGAAGTCTCCTTAAAATTAGATTTCAGAATAATATTTGTTTTATGAAAGTTGAGATGTTGCTGACAGATTTGTTATTATTTTTGTTGTGAGATGAATAGTTTTCAAGGAATTAATTAACAAAGTTTGAAATATTTCTTACAATTTCAAAACAGGAAAATTGACAATGACATCACAATTAGCTATATTGCCATGGCAACAAAGGAATCACCATGGTAACACATTGTTGGAGACTTGGAAATGGCATCACAATTCTGATTCTTGAAACAGGCCATTTTTCCCACCAAAATATCCAATGACATTTGAATTTGGTTTTTATTCATGACAATTTTAAATTTCGCTGGTGATAAGTGTGTTTGTCATTGTTATTTGTGCCGAAATTAACTAGAATAAAATTTCATGAGACTTCCCTATTCCTTTACCTACCTTCCCTTACTTTTTTCCCCTTTTCCTTTACCTTTATCCTTCTTAATTTATTCCAAAATGTTATTTCACAACTACTCACAGGTTAATTAAAGATAGGTAGGTATTGCATTTTCATCTGCGCCACACAATCTGATGAAAGCTGGAGCACATTGCCTTTCTCCGTCCACCAGCGAGCATTCAACTGTCCAAATAAAAGATATTGATCTCGATCTTGAAATCAATTGACCTCGATAAATTAACGAATTTGTAATTGTCAAGAACACGATGTCGCCGACAGCAAAAACGTATCCGAATCTTGTCTCCTAGAGTCCGGAGATCGATTCCCGTCGTTGGCTACAGAGTATCATTAGCAAGAGAAGCACGTAGAGGTCGTACTTTATGAAATACAAAATTTTGACTAGACGTCTGTGGCTCAAAATCAAATAAATTGTAGCTGCAATGTTCTGGCGCATAGAAGTATAATCTTTAGTGGAGGGAAACGATCATTTTTAATTTGTCTTGATAAAAATAAAAGTATAAAAAAGTCCCCAAAGTAATTTTATTAAAAGTAGGTTCTTTTGAAGAAAACTTGCACGACATTTAAAACCTTAAATTGATCATTGTCATTTTTTAAGTCTCCAAAAGTTCGTGCTTCTATTTGTCGGTAGTGCATTTTGGTAGTAAACCTCTAGATCAGAGCAGAAATCAGACCAGAAAATATATCAGACCAGAAAATATCAGACCAGACCAGAAAATATAACAAAACTCCGTTTTTCTTTCCCATCTTCCAGTCATGTGTTTGCAAGAACAAGTGTTGTTTATAATCGGCGCCGACGCCACCCATCACGGGGACGGCGGCGTCGCTCACCGACGTGACCGGCATCCTGGACGCCGGCGTCGTATCATCCAGACATTACGACCTGGAGAGTGGCGGCAGACAGGGAGCACATGGTGGGCGATAAACTCCGGGACGTCGCGTGTTACGAAACATCTTGCAGAAGCTCACACGGCACAGGCAAAATAAAAACGCTGCTCGAATAAATCGGAATGTCTGCTGATAAATTTATTGACCTGTCCAATTACTTGTTGTGGCTCTTATCTCGCACTCGAAACGCCACTAGTGAGGATAAATTGAACAACGCTAGTAGTTAGGTACACAGTAGATAGTAGTGGAGCCTTTTTATGTTCTTTTTGGTGATATAATATTGTTATTTATTTAGGGTATGGTAGGGTCTCATAATATATGCAATATAAAATAATGCAAAGAAAGCAACTAATAGATTAAACAATATCACGTAAACTAAAAGCATAGACTGACCGGCCTCAAGGCCTCCAATCTTTCACTTTCATTATGTTTCATAATTCGGTATGTAAAGGTGTTTCACACCTACACAAGCATAATTATATAATATCGGAATTTAGATGCTACAAAGCAATGATATTGATACTACTGAACCTCAAAAAGAGTGTGAAGTTGAACTTACGCGGTTCAATATACCAACGGGACCATACCGAACAGAACTGATCGGACGATTCTGATTTATTATTCAGACATTTTATTTTGACACTGCAAAGAATACGTCTTAGAGGAGACCAACTAAATTTCAAGCTCTGATAAAGATTAGTACACCAAAACCATAATCTGGGTGTCAAGTCAAGAATAATAAATAGGAACCATTCAGAAGCAAAGGTATAAAAAATTGTTGGTGAGTTATATCATCCTATTGTCCATTGTAAGACCTAGCACCAATTTTATACGCTATCGTAAGCTACCGTTATCCATGAAATTGGTACCTAGTACCTACCACAGCTAGTACTTGTGACAGTGAGGTAGGCAGACTTATTGGTAAGTAATCCCAACTAATAGTACCTACCTACTTTTAGGAATGATAAATTCAACTTATGTGTAACTCGTTACCATTCATGTTTCATATCTGGTTTCCGGTAGGTTCATAAATGACTAAGCTCTACATTTTCATAACATGAAAAACCATTGTATCCACTTGAAAGAGTTGAAATTCAGAACTCCACAGCAGAAAAGAAGTAAACTGACGTTGAACTTCAATTGTTATCTGACAAAGGTCTGACATTACAATGAGTCGGGTATACAAACTCGACTGTGACATCATGAATGTACCCGAGATCCCGAGTTTCCTCTCATTAGCATGTACATCCTCCTAATGGACCACGGAGAAGATTGATAAGCAATGTACAACATGATCGATAGAGGCCGAGCTACAGTATGTGTCATAAGCTGTCGGCACAGCATCCTTTTGAAACTTGGGGGCTGAAATTACTTTCTCAAAAGTAAGGGGATTGTAGTTTCTTGTAACTAAAATGTTATAAATTACACAACAGAACATGAACAAGAAATGTGTATAGCAAAACGTGGGTTGAATGCATCTGTTCTGAAAGGAAAGTGCTTTTTGTTTTTCTATTCACTGTGCGAATAGAACGCTCGGTTTGTTCTACAGGGCTCACTTACGCCTCCCTCTGTTTTTCCTTTTTTAGTTCTAGGTCAAATCGTTCCTCCAAGCTGAAATTTGGCTAAACTCTGCTAAATACCTATTTGAAAAATGAAAAAAGGTTACTAAATAGTCTATCGCTCAAGCATGCTCAAACCGTTTGCTGATCGAATTGAATTCTGGACAACTTTGGTAAACAGTCGTGGAATATAATTTATATTAAAATCGAAAGATTTTAAGATTATGGGGAATTGCAACTTCAATAAGCATGGTTAGATCAACTCCTTACATTTGGAATCTGCGTGCAACTCTGTACATTTTGAATACACTGAAAATTCAAAATGGCCGGGATTTTTTTTTGAATTAAAACGAAACGCTATAACAATATTTAAGTGAATTCCCATTCTGGTCGAGTACTCTTCTGAGCTTCAGAGCCCGCTTGGGTGCATTCTTGCCGAGCGTGCCGGGACGCGAGAATTGAATTGCAGTTAAGTTCGTAAATGGGGTTAAAAATTAACCAATGAGAAACGAGTGCAGTCGACCGCTATCATACTTAATTGAATGTAAAATGCTTCCACACCTCTAGGTCACTTATTTCGCTTTTGCTTAACTCCATTTCAATTATTTAAATATACATTATCTTCATGTAACATCAATTGAAAGAAAATTGAAAAAGAAGGCAATGACATTTCATTAATCAAATTAAACAGCTGAGCAAAGACAATGATATTTCATAATAGCTGATCAGCTCAGCAAGATCGACGTCATGATTGTGAGTGACGTTTTACCACCCTTACTCCTTGGCTGAAAAATAACTCCATAAACGAACTTAACTGCAATTCAATTCTCGCTGCCGGGACCTCGTGAACCCGAGACGAAATAGGCGCTCGCAAGAAAGCCGTACAGCTCCGCAGAGATATGCAAATATAGCTTTTAGTATAAACGCATGGAGTTCGCATTACTTCCCTTCTCTCAAGCATTATGATGTCCACTGCGAGTAGCACAATGTAGGCGAGCGCGAAACAAGATCAATGCAAACAAAATCTCACAAGCGTGCGGAAACTATTGAGTGAGTCGTAGTGCTCAAAATACAAGAAAGGTTGGTAGGTTGGTAGGGTACCTATAACCTATTATAAAACATAAACGTTTTATAGAGCGAGCCTCCATTAGACACTAGCTAATTTGTATTTTTGTCTTCATACGTTCCTCTAATATAGCTAAAATTTTAGTACCTAGTTGCAAAGAGTCTGGAAAAAAAAAAAAAAATTCTTGTAAGTGTTGAACCATTGACTAACACGAACGTTGTTTTATTTTGAATTTGTGTAATTTGTTAAATGCCTATGTTATATTTTGACTGTCAATTTTATGTAATTCTAAATCTATCATTGACAATAAACAATAATCTATTCTATTCTATTTTATTCTATTCTATTCTGTTCTTGGTGACCAGTAGGTATTGGATTAATTAATCTTCTAACAGTTAAAAAGAAAAGAAAATCACACTACTTTTTAAGTATATTTGTACCTTTTCTCTTTTGACATTTGGTTGTCTTTCTGATACAGTCGTTATATGATACTAGATAGGCAATTCATCAACAATCGCACGCACTAAATGCTCGCTTATAAGTAGCGTTTTACTAGCGGTTTCACTACAAGATGGTCTTTGAATGAAAAATGTAAAGCTGTAATTCAGGAGTTACATTAGACTCGTTCCCACAGCCGTTCATTTAAAAATATTATCTCTGAATTTTCAAGAATCCTCACTTACCCTCCTAAGAGCATGCAAATCCAGCTTTCAGCATAAACCATTAGCTGCACACCGACGCAGCATAAGCTGGGCGATGGTAAAAAGAGAGCATGAATTGAGTCAAACGCCATGTGGTGCATACTCCCCATCGGGAACCTATTATAATGGACGTTCACCTTCCTTCCTATCGAAATATCGACTTCTGGTAGAGCTTTTTGCCTCAGATCATGTCTCTACATATGAAATTATCGACAGAAGAAACTCTCAAAGGCAAGAGTCTGGAAGAAAAATCTCGTTTCCTTAGTGGCCAGATCCTTCTAAAATAAAACCCCTTTACACCACTCAAGATTTTATCAAAGACGAAGAGAAACCATCCAGAAATAAAATAATGCTCGGAGATTAGCCTGTGAGTGCCGCTTTATCATATAGAGTACTGGATTAGAGGGAAGATAAAATAAACAGAGATGAAGTACATGAGCTGCTAGTGATGTTTTTAGATTTGTTTATTGCACTAATAACGCGTGGCGTTGCATTTAGCCAGATGTAAGGTAAACATTTGTCGAACAGCATCTTGTGCCCTCATTCGTGTTGTGTAGCATCGACGAGTAACAGCAAGTTGCCATCAATTGCAATTTAATTCCAAACTATGATAGAAATATTTAAATTGTAATATTGCCATTATAGCCAAGCCAAGCCATTATAGCCATTATTAGCCATTATAGCCATTATAGCCAAGCCGATGGCTTATAATAAGTCTGTTGCTGTGGTATGGACAATTTGTGGACAATCATTCACAAATGAGGAGGTACATTTCAAAATGCAACTTGTCCAAAAACACTGAACAGAGATAAACGCGATTTTCTATTTGAATTAGCATGTAAGAGATATGAAATCCTGCATTTTTACATAATTCATTATATTTTGGTTCAATGTGATTTACAAGTTCGAGTAGGTATATCAAGCTGCGTATATTGTTGCTCTACATGGTTTTTCAAAAAACGCAAAATGAGTTGCAATTTTGAAATGTAGCTCCTCAAATTATCATTACCTACCCATGATTCAGTCTTGAGTGGTTTTGTGTTCTTTGTTTTTAAATAAACTTCACTAAACTTCAAGGTTTCATAAAAGTACGTACAATTTGGTTGAGGAAGGTTCTATTATCAAGAAACATTTGGTCCCTGAAACTATTTCAGCATGGAGATTGTGAGGACAATACTTTACAATAATTTAAAACATTGCAGTCTTTGAAATCCACGAGTGATGATATTTCATGTGAAATCAATGGAGTGACGATTAAGAATAAAAGTGACAGCATAGCATCTGGAGGCTATCTTCTTGTTCCGACTGGGTAAAGATCATCACCTCATCAGAACCCAAGGTGCTGCGCCTCTAGCCATGAAGAAGCCACACCAATGACTCAATGAGTGTGCACTGCGAGTGACTCACTCAGAACACCTTCTTCATTACGGTACCTCAACAGTCAACACGGAGACTCCTTGAATGGAAACAAGGCCAACGAGTTTGTCCCAGCCGTCTCGCCTTTGCGCTGGACAAATTGATTGGAAGGATTGTAACGTGAACTATTGTTCAATCAAGCGGTGCATAAGCTTTTGGAAACTGCACACGAAGTTTTCAGAATGAAGGAACTCAGAGGTTGATGTTGTTAATCATGATTATTTCTTATCTTGATTACTACCATGTAGTTACTTAGTCATAATTCATTAAAAAAACATACGTAATCTATTTTAGATGGGTTCATAAGAATAATCACTAAACCTTTAATCAATCTGACGACAGTTTACAGTGACTTGATCAAACTAAAAACGGTATGCGCAAAACGGATTGGCTGAAAAAGATTTGATGGCATCATTCGGTGATGTCTATGCTAACTCAGCTCTGACTTCATCGAGATGCTAGCCAGGATGGAATCTGATCAGCAGCCAATCAGTTTCGTTCAAATACTTTGGCTTTTTGATACTTTTTGTTTTTACTTTGGCCAAGTGTATACAATCACACTTTCTTTTCATGTTGACTTGACGGTTACCTTGGAGTCGAAATGAAAGGAATGTGCGTTACCTTAGCTAACTTATCCCAATACTCTCGAGGTTAAGTTTAAATGACAAAGAAGTTCTGTGACCATTGTTTCTACTCACAAAAGAATCTCCTGCATTGACTAGTTATTTAGGTATAACAAATTAACTTTTATTTTGATCCAAGCAAGTTAGCCAAGTCGAAGTCACAACTAAAAAACCTTACTCATTTCTATCTATAAGTTTATAAACAAGAATCTAAAATCTCATTATTTACTTTTTAATAAATTAAAGAGCCCCCAGTGCAAAACGTAACCTAACTTGTATGTATTCTTTGCCACACCTGCCTCCACGTTAAACGGAAAAAACACCTGGTAGAAAAAATGAGAAACAATGGAAACTTCGTAGGTAGGTAGTAATTAGTGTCGGAGGTGAGATGTGGTACACATTCGAGCACGCGCTAATGTTAGGTCCGCCCAGGAAACAAAGTTCACCACATTTACAGTAAATATTAGCAATGTTTCTTCGTTTTTAGGAAATGTCAAATTGGTTGACGACTCACACGAAACGTAGGGTTTTGTCAATAATAATATAAAGGTAATAAATGAATATTGTATTGTTCGTATAGTGTATCACAGGAGTGTTTCAATGTTTGACAACTCCTCTATATAGTAGGTGTTTTAGAATCAAAAGTAGTCGGTCATCTTCAATGAGGTGAACCAGTATAATATCTTCATTATATTTTTAAACTCAATTTATACTGATGAAGACACAATCGCTGAGGACGTGTCCATATCAACCGGTTGCAATGGAAAGTAGTCATTTATAACCTGAATCATCATCAGGTCGAGGTATCAGTGCAAATCTGCATCCATCTGTACCACGTCCACGAGAGAAGGGGAACAGAATACACATCAAAAGGCGCCATACGACATGTATGCTTAACCTTTCAGTTTTAAGGGACTTTAAAAAGTGTCATTTTGACAACTAGAAAGCTGTGAACCCGCATACATTCTTAAGAAATTGAGCATTGTTATGTCTACACAGATTCGATTCTCCCAGTTCGTTTACCTATTCTACTACAATTTAGAATGTCTATGCAAATAACTTTAGTCACTAGTACTAGAAAGATCAATGTCCCTGCCACTTACATTATCATGTTAATTAGTAATTAGTAACTACCAACAACGCAGTTGGAGGAATGCTATCATACTTGGGCCCACTGCAGCGGTTACTCTGATATGCTTGTTTGTTGAGGAATAAAAGGCTTGATAACGGTAATTTTGTCTGATGAGAATGGAGGCGGTGCGGAAAAAAGTTGCTCATTGGACGTGTGTGCACAGTTCGTCGAACTCACAGTACTTTTACCTGTCAGACTCAGGTCAGTGGCGTCAGCAATCACACTATTGACCCTATCATACGCCACTGGACAGAGCGTTCACAACAATGATGATGTAGCGTGTTCTAACAATGTTTAAAGCTGTGGAGTAGATGTTGCCAATCCAAACCAAACCGGTTGACCGATTATGTAATTTTAATTTTATATTTTCTGCAATTGTCATCAATAGATTACATTAATGTACCTTCTTGATTATGGTGGAGATCAAAAAAATCCTATTTTTCCAGCCGCTTTCAGTCAAATATTTAACAAAACAAAGGCACCGAAAACAAGCCACCTGTTATGAAAATCACAATAAATGTGGATTGACAGTTACAGAATGAGAGCAAAATATTGTGAAAAACATGCCTCTGATATTGAGCAGGAATTTAAATGTAACTTTACTGGTGCGATCTCTTTTCAAATTAAATGGAGACCCCCCAAAGTCATGAATACAATACAAAACTAGGGTGGTTTGTTATGACATCTAGAATAACTAATATTTATGAACCTCAAACCATACCATGCTCCAACTCTATTGTTTGGCATAGACATAAACGAAAGGATGGATGGTCGTGGTACCAAATGTTTGGGCTCTAGATGTTTCGAACGACTTTCGTCACGCTAATGTGCAATCAATAAAGAATGTTGACGTAACATTGGTGCGAGGTATTTAGTATTATCTCCGGTATTATCGTAGGTGGCAGGACCTTGCTCTTCATTGATTGTGTAGTAGTGCAACAGCACCAAAACAATACTAATCGGTGGATAAGGTGGCCGATAACTGACCCGAGGGCAGGATAGTACCTACCCAACGACGTATTTTTAGGTATCACAATTTGTTCAAATTTAACTAGGTCACAGAAACGATTTAAAAATGCCACAACAAGTAGTAGGTAGGTACAACAATGTTATGGTAGGAATGGATGTGATAACTGCTGTCAAAATGATCAAAATTAATGAAAATTACGTTTTTTGGAAATAATTAAAATTATAGCAGTAATAAATTAGTAAGTAAGTAGTCAGTTTACATAATTTATAGAACATTATATTATTAATTTATTCGCATGTGCAGACTGGTGAGGTAAAACAGACGTGTGCTCATTTCTGTTTATACTGCGAAACGAAACGCCCACTTAACCCAAAAATTTAATTTAATATTGGTAAATGTGATAATAGAGGTACTCACGTTTAATTTGAGTTGTAGGTATATCCTTTTAAACCCGATGAACTTTTATCGCAATATAAAATTACAAGCACCGAACTGTCACAAAGTACGATGAACCGAGCCTCTAGCAGCTGACACTTCACCAGCCAGCACAGTGTTTTCTCACTGGACAGTGAGAATCGGTTTAGCACGTCGATTGCCAAGTATGCACACTTCCTTGCCTTTTAACGAGCTCACCCATTGGTTCATTCAAGATGGTTCTAATATGGCGGTAATATTCAGCCAATCATATTAATTGTAACATCCTGTGACCAAAACATGATTCAAATTTTATAACTCGGTCGGTAACTGCTTAGTACCGATTTCAAACATAGGTGGCAGTACTTTATGAGCGCGCAGCAAATGACTGGGGAACGTGCGTCAAAGTGCGCAAACGCAGAAACTACTTTCTCTCTCGCTCTTCTCTCTCTCCTCCACCTCCCCCTCCCTTTCTAAAAGTCGTCCGGTAAAACATGGCGGATGAAGAGTTACCGTCAGGGTGGGAAAAGCGATTAAGCAGGTCTACGGGTATGTTGTCTAGTTTTTCAGTACATTTTATCATAGTTTACAGCCATTTGAACGCTTCTGTATAACATATTCTTTTGTGAGGAAATATTAACTTTCGTTGTCAAAAGCCGCATGCAGATCGATACTGTCATTCTCATTCAGACATTCTCATTCATTGCCTAGGCAACCGCCACTTTCAGTCATTCAGGTGGATGCATGCTTCTTTCAAGTTGTGGTCCTAATACATTCTAATGAGTGAGAAAGTATTTTAAAATATTAATCGGTTCTTTACACAAAGAACTGTCCAAGACATAACTTTCTAGAGACTACAGTTACAGGATTGAGAGGTGTTCTATTTGAAACTCACAACGTGTTGTTTTGAGTAACGTAGTTGACACTTTTCGGTCGGCCATTTTGAATTTCGTTTTCGCGCCAAATTTTTAATAAAATATGATCTAATTCTAATGTTTCAAAAATTGTCTGTGGTAAATGACACTAACCGAATTGGGACCATATTTCAATTTGTGACAGTAATTTGTGACAATATCCCATTCATCTTTCAGGCCAACACTACTATCTCAATATATATTCAAAAGAGAGCCAATGGGAGGCTCCCGATAAGCCTGCCGAGCCTGTATCGAGCACTGGTGCTGGACCGGAGCAGGTGCAGTGCAGCCATCTGTTAGTGAAGCATCAGAACTCTCGACGACCTTCGTCGTGGCGGGAGGAGGAGATCACTCGAACCAAAGAGGAGGCACTCGAAGAAGTCAAAAGTAAGACATTTCATTCTTACTGCAGGCAGGCGTATTCAGCCTCATGCACAACAGAATTTTCAGATTTATCGACACATTCAATTATGACTCAGTCTGATCAAAGCTTATTAGCACTTGGTCTTATGCTGTTAAGGACTTAGACTGTCATTTGCAAATATAAGGGTTAGGCCATGGGGTAAGTGTGGCTGCTGTCTCACCCAACGGCTGGTGTGTTGGATACCTCGGTTCTCGTCAGATCACCGAGGTTAAGCAACATTGAGCGCGGTCAGCGGTTGGATGGGTGGGTGACCATTCAACTCTGCCTTGCCAGGTTGCTGCCATTGGGCCAGAGAGAATGGGGTGTTTGGGGGTTAGTGTGACGACCTCCCTCCACCTGTCATCAGTCTCTCGACGGCGCGGGTTGTGCAGGCTCGTGCTGTGAATGTCACACCGTCCTTCGGAAGGGACGTTAAGCCGTTGGTCCCCTTGGTATCTTTCATCAGGAATAGGCTACATGCCGGTACCGGGTTTCCTCTCCTCCCTTCTCTATATTACATTCTCACTAGTGGAGCCTCGGCTCTGTTGAGAATATAGACTTAATAATAATAATAATAATAATAATAATAATAATGACTGTTCAGATCTCAATCCAATATTTAGTTACCTAGATAAACAGTATCATACTTTTTAAGAGGGAACCTATGAAATAAAATCGCTCACCCCGACTTGGATTCGAACCCAGATGACTTCTTCCACCTGCCGCTCCACCAATTCCTCCCAACAACAGCCTTGTATTGTAATTATTTGACTCTGCTTAATAAACAGTGGGCATAACAGGAAGTGGGGGGAAGAGATTAAAATGGGTGAGGTGAGAACGATGAGAAGTTACATGGATAGGTACCTACTAGGCAGTGGAATCTGGATGAAAAGAAGGGATGCGAGATGTGATATCTATTCAGCTTGATTTTATTATTTTCACATTAAACACATTCCTCCTTCATTTCATAATCAGATTATGAATTCTAAAATAGTGTGTTTAATTTGATATTATTTCTTATTGACAGATTCTATAATTTTGGACAAAATTTCTGTGGCTATATGGATAAGTGGCTTAAGGGCCAGATTTTAATTCTCTGCTAGAACCAGTAGCCTAAGTACAGCAATTCAAGGAAAGTCATTGTTTTTGGCCTTGGCAATTTATTCCTAATCAATTGTTTAAAATTTAGCACAGTATTGACTTGAGAAACTGGCTCTTAAGTCAATAATTCTCCTTTTCAGGAGAGAGACTAAAGTTGTTTTTCTACATGTTAACATTACTTATTTCATAAAAAATGAACATACACTAAACTAAGCCATTAGGTTTTTACTTTCGGTGTATCTTAGAGAAATGAGATAAGCCACTTTTCTAGGTCGAATCCTTTCAAAAATACTATTCTAATGGACCACTAGTCCTTATCTTGCTATGTGACATCACGAATAAAACAGATGACAGAAGGATGTGGGCTCTGACCGTCAAGAAGGCTGTGACAGCACAGTAATCAATAGTAATCAAATGGCAAAGAAATTCAACTGTCTTTCCCACACACATTTGATTGGCTGTTTCTCCCACTATATGGACAGTGCTGCTCTAGTGTGAGTGAAGAGAACTATTATTCTACATTGACTCCTCCCATCACCATTGGTCCATTATGTGTAGGTACTCAATAAACCATTTTTGGACTTGAGTCGCTTTTCCAATTGCCACAGATACTATCAAGTAGTACCTAACCTAACCTTCCTCATCCATGTATTTCCAGCTTACCGCGAACAGATCGTCTCCGGCCAGTCTTCATTTGCCGAGCTCGCTCAGAAGTTTTCGGACTGCAGCTCGGCCCGTCGAGGCGGCGACCTCGGTCCGTTCGGTCGCGGCCAGATGCAGCGCCCGTTCGAGCTGGCCGCGTTCGCTCTCAAGGTGGGCGAACTCAGCGAACCCGTCAACACCGACTCGGGCGTACACATCATCCTACGCACGGCCTAAGCCTGCATCGCCAACACTTCGCTCATTCAGTGGATTATACTATTACTACTAGATGCAGAGTATGATATTTGTGTGAATGTTGAGAGAAGTTATTATCATAGTTGCACCATGCTTTTGCACTACCTACCTAAATCTTTTTTTCTATTTTCTATAAAATTTTATTCTTATGTAGTAGTATGAATAAGTGAATAGTGTAAGCATCTTACAAGGGGAAAATAAATAATACATTTAGTTGATAATCATTTCTCGATTTTTTAAATGAAGAACGAAGTTTCCTTTGAAGTTATTTCAGATGACTCTTTCTTCTAATCAATTTTGAGTCAAATATTAGAATTGCCGTATTGATTGTTACTTGTATTGATTGCCCGATTTGCCGATGTATGAGTCATTAAATTATTTGAATGACAGGCTTATTAATATTAAAATGGCATGTTTCATTGTCAGAATTAAATATTGATTAGTTTTGAGTTTTGACAAAAATTATGATGACCTATTTTGGGTATATGAAACCAGCAGAAGTATGTTTGATTTAAATGAATGTGTATAATTTAAAATTTTAGAAGATTTTGTAAGAACGTATTTAGTCAAACTTAGGTCTATGCACAGGCATACTTGACCACCACAAACTCAATGCGAAATGGTGCATTATCTGGTCGAAAAAAAGTTCATTAAAAATAGATCCTCTTTGTTGAATTTTTTTGATTTTAATCAATTGTAAAAGGAAAGATTTAATTTAAAACACTCTACAAAATTATTGAAATACCTACAAAGACCATTGGAAATGCAACATTTCTTGACTGTGAGCTAATGATGACTTCTCTAGGCGTCAACTGTAAAGAACGAGTCTTTCTTATATGTAGTACATAACCTTACTGTTAAATTCTCCAAGTTTATACTACATGCTCTTCCAAACGATCCTTCATTGATCATCCGGAGAGTTCTACTGCATCGTTCGTTCATTAGCTAGTTGCACAGTGCACAATTTTTATTTAATTTTAATATCATAGACATTAATGAAGTTTCTTTTACTTTTAAGAGAGGAACTTTATTCCAAACAATCGCTGTTTGCCCTGTGTTGTTAGGTATCTAGTGATGTGAGTTCATATACGACCCCCCGTCAGATGATATATTTAAATTTTGCAAGTTTTCTGTTATTTCTTGGCTTGAAAAGACGTAGTCGTACAATTTACTAGTTTGTTGTCGAGCTTAGTACTACTCTATAAGGCTTCAGAAAATAATATGTGTTGCACTAAATATACTGCAAAGTTATGTTCTACATTCAGGTTAATTTTGGAAATTTTAAATGACCTAACAAATTAGGTATTTTTTTTATAGCAAATTTACATAGACTGCATTTTCAAAGGAACAAAGTTGTGCATCATCTCCGTGCTATCTTATGAACAAAATGCGCAATTTCTTTGTCCTTGGATGTACACTTGGCTTAAGTAAAATCGGCATTCGTAAGAAAACAATTATCTGAAAGTGATAAGATTCGATAAAGTCTATGCTCACTCATCATCAAACTCTAGTAGGTGATCTCTGATTTCATTGATACATGATAACAAAGATTGATTGTGAAAGAACCTGATCAGCAGCCATTCCATTTTATTCAAAAATCGTTTTACGTTGGCCAAGTGTATGCCTTTATTTGGAACTTCAGTCAGTACATATTCAACTTATCAATTTTTACAACCAATATCTTATAAAATGTAGTGTAGATGCAAGTTTTTAAATTAATTTACGTCTACACCAATTTATTATAATTTTACTACATGGGTACCTAATATTGAAATTCTAGAAGCATGTGATAATATGTGATAATGATAATCTATTTAAATTAAAATGTAATTACGTATAGGTACCTACTTTCTATGCACTAGAGAATATATTACAATTGTTTTATAGTGCAAAGAAAAACAATATACCATGGAATGTATTGAAAATTTACCATCTGACATTGAATTTGCATTGTATCCACCCACTGATCATTTTATTCGTTGCCACAAAATTATAAGATATATCGGCATTGATTCGCTATGTTACGTAGATAGAAACTTATAACTTGAGGTAACGATTTATAGATCAGTAGGCACGTTCTCGCCTTTTTTTTTTACTCGACATCACTGGAAAATACGCACACATTTTTTCCTGATATACTAATTTTTACTAGAGTATCTGCCATATGTTAATAAAAGTTTACATGAGAAATTCTTATATTGTAATTTATTGTGTAAAATATGTAAAAAAAAAAAAAAAAAAAAAAGTTTTGTTTGTAGTATGTTTATGTATGAAAGCCAATTGAGCGACAATGAAGTGTGTATGGCAGAGAATCTGTATTATGTATCAGGAGCTGATATTTAATGTTTACTCATCTCTAAAAAGTCTGAAGTGACTCTTTCGAATCAACACAACAGAACTGATACTATTACAGCGCCTGTTGATGCAGGTTCAGGAATCATCGTAATGCATGCGTACCTGCTTCAAATCCATGCATGAATGATTCAAGATCATAATGTTCACTATTCTAAGTTGTCCTCACTAAGTTTCAATTGAGAAATAAAGAAATCGTACTACCTACAGAAGTTTGTTGAAGTTGTCTAATTATTTTTAACATTGACTCTAAACCCGTTTCCAAGCAGTTATCCAGTCGGGCGAAGAAGTTATGTTTTTCTTCTGGAGCAGCAAACGATCACCTGATTATTCATTGTCAAAAACATTTATTTTTATTTAATCATCGCTAATGTTTTTTTTTGTCTGGGGCTTAACGTCGCACTGTTCTGCAGCGAGGCTAATGGCGACGGAAATCGCAAATGAAATTTCTAAGGCCGGGTAGGACCAACCCTGGATTAAGTTAACTCTCGATGATTAGTGAAAATTAGTGAATCTTATTGGCTATGGAATTCGCGCCAACTTGTTTCATTGGTTAACCCTCGAGAGTTAACTTAATCCAGAGTTGGTCCTACCCGGCCTAAGAAGTATAGCTGGTTTGACTAAACTAGACAGAGTGAAAAGTGTCAAGATAAGAAAGGATTTGGGATTGAAAGATTGGGATTCAAGGTTGAGATGGTATGGTCGAGTGAAGAACATGGGGAGGGATAGGATACCAAGAAGAGAATGTCAAAGATGGACCGGTGTTGGGAAAAGAAAACCAGGAAGACTGCGTACAACGTGGATAAGAGCAGTAGAAGCAGATGTGATTGAAAGTAGAGGGAATTGGGAGACGATTGTAGAAGAGAAGTGGTGGACTGATCGAGATAAATGGGGAGAGTTTACTGGAAGACCGGAGGGGGAAGAAGAGGAAGAAGAGTTGGGGGAAGAAGAAGAAGATGACATGATGGACTTGGCCAGTCGATTACGAATCAGAAGGCCCTAGATTATGATGTGGAACATCTCCTGATAAGATTTAAAATTGTAAACAGGATTATTAAGTTATTATTTTTATTATTTTTGAAGGATGAAACTAAGGAACATTTTATGTTAAATTTTGCAAAGGATTGAACAACTTAAACATTTTTTTGTACTTATCTTAACTTGAAAACAAACAATTAAAAATCATAAATCTCAATTACCTACCAGTACCACACAAAGGGAGACGCACGGAATATAAGTACAAAAATAAATGTAGAAAGTTTTAGTTTTGTTTCCCCGGAATGTGAGTATCTACTCAACGCATTTTCGATTTTTAGGGGCTACTATTTTAATTGATCATGAATGGTACCTATGTTTTTGTTAAATTCAGTTAAAGTGTGCATCTCAAATAAAAGAAAAAACGATTTCGTGCCGAAACGAGATGAAAAAAAGTTCGAGAACTATTTTTCTGTGATCCAGGAATGAACGCGCGCCCAACTAAAATCTACCCACCCAAATATGAACGAATTAGGTACCTACCTATCTTTGATTTTCAATGTAGGGTAATTAAATGTAAATAATCAAATTATTCCAGATTTTATTCAAATATGATATTCTAAGCACGCTTTGCTTACCTCAAAAGTTTTTCAGGTCCTAAATTCGTTTCTATAGATTGATTTAAAAATAAAAAAACGCCCACTGGGAAATTTATCACTTTTCACAATTGACACCTACATACTTATAGGGGGGGGGGAACAAATCCGATCTTGAATAATTTCCCGCAACTCGCTGTCCAGTTTCTGGCACCGCCACCGGCCATGCTTATGCGGTGCTTTATTCGGGCAGAACAAAATGTGCCAACTCGTAATGAACTCTGCTTCTTCCATCAGATACCCAAGGGCTGTGCATAAAGGACGTCACGCTAAAATGGGATATTTTGACACCCCCCTCCCCCCTGTCACGCTGTCACACTTTTCGAGACCCCCCCCCCCCCTAAAAGGACGTTACACGTCTATCTCTACCCCCCCCTTAAATAGAATATTTTTTTCTGTAAAATGTATCAGAATTCAGAACTTATAGTTTTTAGCGAAATTACCGATCCCGACATATCAACTGAAATTTAAAATGTTTGAAAATATCTATATCAAAACGTGACGTCCTACTGCCTCCAATACCCCCCCCCCCCCTCCCCCCGTCACACTGTGACCCATACTGGTGCACCCCCCCCCCCCCCCACCCCCCCCGAAGCGTGACGTCCTTTATGCACAGCCCCCAAGTGAGCAGGGCCGGATTAAACTGTTCGGCGCCCCTAGGCTAATTCACCATATGCCCCCCCCCCCCCCCCCCCCCAAAGGAATCAATTCCACCCTGTCTATTTCAATAGCCCTCAATTTACGACGCTGTTATCACAGAAATGACTAAAATGGGATATCAAACCCGCGAGAATGAAGACATTAGAAGGCTACACACGCCCTGCAGGTATTTTTTTTTAGAATGTATACACTTTTTGATTGAATCCTGGGCGAGGAAATGGTGCCTTTTTCCAGGGTACATTCTTGATGTACGCGAAAAATGATAATGCCGCCTATCAAGGGCGTACGCAGGATGACATTTCTATTGTGAGGGGGGGGGGGGCACGTTCTTAATAATTTGAAAACTTACAGACGGAATAGGGGGGTTCGGGGGCGCAGCCCCCGAGAAAATTTTGGTTCAAGGTCATTCGATTTGGTGCAATTTTGAATCGCAGATTAGTTATTTTTGGGAAATATAAATTACCAATGTCCAAAAATAATTCCAGTCATTTTGGTAAGTTTTCGACATGATCTGCCTCTTTCTTTTACTTTTTTGTTCACATATTATTTTAAATGTGCTGCTTTCTTAGATGATGTTCTGATTTTGGGGGGGACGCTCCCGGATTTTTTACATTTCATGGTCATTTTGAAGTAAACCTACGCGTTTCTGGTAAAATTACTGCAACATTGAACTCAATTTTTCTTGGTAATTTTTCATGCGCAAACAAAAAGTTCAGGAACATATCTAGGTGAAGGTATTAACATAACATGAACGAGATTTGTTTGGATACATTACAAAACATCAGTCGTCGTTTCCCCAAAAATAATTGTATTTCTTCCGAGCTTGAATATTGGTCAACATGATGACACAAAATAGTACATTTTCAAAAAATGCTGAAAGTGCCGCCGATCCGAATGTGCCGCCGTACGCGGTCGCGTACGTCGCCTATGCCTAAAGCCGGCACTGCCTTTTTCTATCCAAGTCACTGTACCACCTCAAGGTATAAGAACCCTACCTATTGCATGTGGGGAACTCCATATCACCCATTCTATTAAAAAGACTCCAGTAATTATCTTGACACAAGTTACCATATTTTCAGATTACCTACTTTGTATTGATAGTTTGTTTATGATTTCATATTTTTATCATAAATTAGTATTTATTTGACACTGCTGCGCCCCCTGGAAGCTTGCGCCCCTAGGCTATAGCCTAACTAGCCTAATGGGTAATCCGCCCCTGCAAGTGAGCGATTTCCAATGTACATGTTATCAAAACAATGAATTGATTTGAAATCCTGCAGTCCACTGACCCAGCTAGGCATAAACCGAACCAAGGTCACTAGGGTTATTAGGAAATCCGCAATTTAGTCTCAATCGTCTATAATTAAGAATGCATTAGGGCATGTACGCAACCGCAGTTTACCAATGAGAAGCACTATCATTGGGTCACGTGATTGATGAAAATTATTCGGCAATTTGTTACGTCGGTTCAGGGCTCCAATTTCAACAAGTGATGCGATTACATTGTGCTGTGGTACGAGTACTTACTTGAGTTATATTATGTAATAGTCTGCTCTCTACTAAGAAATAAGTAGAAATCTATATTAACAAAAATCGATATTATACCTACAGCTTTTAATGTGTTAAAAAAGTCCACAAAGAACAATCAGATTCTGGATTAAAATTGTATAAACATCCCAATCAGTGGAGCCTTTTCTTGTGGATTCAAATGCAATCCTTCTCTTGTGGTCCAGTCAAATCAGGCTTAAAAATGTTCAAATCCAAAATAAATAGTTTTGCTTTTTGGAATACCGGGTGGTTGGGCCGGCAAATACCGGTGACCTTAGCCGTGGGGGGGGGGGGGGGGGGGGGGGGGGGCACACCATTTAGTTACGGCAATGAGCAATTCATTTTATTAAGAAACCGCTCAGTGATACGCGTTGATGAGCGAGCACAGAATCGTGAATCATGTCATACCAAACACGATCAAATCACTCACAGATAATTATAATTTTTTGCATCTTTCCAAATTCCATTATACCTACATTCTGGAATAATTGAATAACAGATCCATGTGCCGTGAATCCCGTATACCATTCGATATATCTAATTTGACCGAATAGGTTCAATAAGTGTAAATGGGGTAATGTTGGTCTTTCTTGATCACATGCAAAATTTGAACTTTTTGATTTTCGACCAATCGTGGGATGATTTTTATAATTTTCCTTTGGCTGATTTGGCTTTGGATTTGGCTGAAACCTTGTGGAAACCTTGTGGTCTTAATGACCTTGCACAATTTAAAATTGATTGAATCAACCAATCTTAAGATTTGTTTTAAACTTGAACGAATCAATTCGGATTTCGAAACATTTTCAGTCAGCAAGCCGCTGAGTTGATCCTGTCTGCTAAATTTAAGCTCGATCGGGGAAACGGTGTAACGTGACGAGAATACCGGCGGCGGCATCAACAGGAAAAACAAACAAACAAACAAACAAACAGACAAGCAAACAAACAAACAGATGCAGAGGTCCGTGCCAAAAAAGCCGAAAGGAAAGGCTATCACTTTCCTTGTAATTCGGGTGATTGCTTATCAATATCAACGCGTTCACTCTGAGGTTTCGTAGTTTAAATTTATGTGATTTATAATTTTTTTCGAAATTTTAAAATTGCCGCTCGAAGTCTGATGTTATCTGGAAGAGTAGTACATATTTGTCACAAATTGTCATGTACAACCCAGAGCTAATGCATTTTCATGCATTTCTAGGTTTTTTTTTACATCGGAATCGAAATTTTCTGCGAGTCCTGTCGACTTCTTAAGGGATTGAACAACTGACGCGAACGTAAAAACTTGGATTTGCTGACTTGTATTCGTTCACGTAGGCAGATAGTCGTGCCGTGTCTCTTGAATTGTGTATTTGGATTTTGAACTGACATTTTGTATAGTCAATTAAGACGCTACACTATTGAACATTTCTAAATGTCGTCCTTTATGATGACTGAGTTGTTTTGTGGTTTCCCTCAGTGGCGAGGCAAATGTTGGGTTGGTTCCCTACTAATTAGCCACGACTGCCTCCTTCCCACCGTCCATCCTTACCTATTCTTCATCGTCATCATCATCATCATCGTCATCATCGTCATCGTCATCGTCATCGTCATCGTCATCATCATCTTCATCATCACCATCATCATCATCATCATCATCATCATCATCATAATCTCACACTCACAATCATAATCTCACAACAATAATCTATATCACTAGCAAACGCTCGTTGTAACGCGTTGATAAGCGAGCACCGGTTTGTGAAGCACATCTTACAATGATCTAACTGCAATGAAGTAAATACTTACCCGAATAATCACTTGCAGAATCACAGAAGAGCTCAAATTTTCTTCAGAAACTGGGAACACAACACAAAACCTTACACACACTATAAATCAAAACCAAATCAAAATAAAAAATACACCGCACTTTGTGTGTCGTTCATAAATAAAAACAACATTAATAATAATTATGTAACAAGTTCTGGAAATCTTTCCATGGATGTTTAATTAGAATGTAAGGTAGACACGAAAGTCAAGTTAAATCTGTTGGAAAAACACACAAATCACAACGAAACAAAATCAAAACATCTTATACAAAATAAGTGAATGCCCAGAAACTAGATACCAACCTATTTATAATATAAGCTAGGAATGTTATAACTATTAGCATAGAGGTATACATTTTCAGAAAGCATATAAAATGACTATACCTATGTGAATTGACTGAGTGATTGGCATAATACATAAAGGTTACTATTCTAAAAGATTATCGTGTCCATTTTGGCCACTGAGGAAAAGGAATCACGCGTTTGTCTCATTATAAACTTTATGAAGTATCTCAATCAATCAGCCAACAAGCCACATCATGATCATTGCTTACCTGAGATAGAAGCACTGATGAGATGTCATCCTCCGGTGGTTCTGTATCATCATCTCTCTAGCAGCGTCTTCACATGTTCCATTCATCCATCGTGATGTGGTGATTATTAGTTTTCACATTTATGCGATCAAACTGTTTGCATTCATTTGCTGTGGATGGAATCCGAATGTAGTTTATATTACAATATTAATAAGGGTGTTCTTCAAACGTTTACCTCTGACAGCTTTTGAAAACAGCTTTGAAGACATTTTCTTCACTGGTAGATAAAGCCTCGCTTTATTTGCTTCACTCTTGAAGTCCACTCTTGTAGTTTGCTATCTTCGCTGACAAAAGATAGCCCCATAACGGATAGTGTGTGTTTAAACAATACTAAACGGAGAAACGTCTTACCAATTTTACCTACTGCTAGTTTCTTCATGAAAGTGCAGGCGCGTAGGAACTTTATTTTGACAGGGGGGGTCAAAATTATAGGGGATCGAAGGATGTCAGGAAAATGTAGTTTACTGCTATACGAGGGGTCTGGGGGACTCACCCTCAGTTAGCCCCGCAGGGCCTTCTTTGAATTTTTGATACAAAATAATCGAATTTTAAGCTATTCTTCTCAAAGAAATGTAAAATGTGTGATATGCAATATTCTGTGGGAACTTACGAAAACTTGTTTTTATAGAATTCCCAAAGGCCCCGCAGGGCATTTTTTTACATCTTGATAAAAAAAGAATCGAATTCGACGCTTTTTTGGCATCTTTTTTAAAGAAATTTAAAATGTATGTCCTATGCAAGGGTCCTATGCAATATTCTTGGGGATACAATAGACACAATAAAATTTTGTTATACATTCTGATACATTCTGATACACACTGATACCTTCTGATGAATTGATACACACTGATACCTTCTGATAAATTCTGATACACACTGATACATTCTGATACACACTGATACCTTCTGATGAATTCTGATACACATTGATACCTTCTGATGAATTCTGATACACACTGATACCTTCTGATGAACTGATACACACTGATACATTCTGATACACACTGATACCTTCTGATGAACTGATACACACTGATACCTTCTGATGAACTGATACACACTGATACATTCTGATACACACTGATACATTCTGATACACACTGATACATTCTGATACACACTGATACCTTCTGATGAACTGATACACACTGATACCTTCTGATGAACTGATACACACTGATACATTCTGATACACACTGATACATTCTGATACACACTGATACCTTCTGATGAACTGATACACACTGATACCTTCTGATGAACTGATACACACTGATACATTCTGATACACACTGATGCATTCTGATACATTCTGATACATTCAGATACATTCAGATACATTCAGTTACATTCAGATACATTCAGATACATTCAGATACATTCAGATACATTCAGATACCTTCAGATACATTCAAATACATTCAGATACATTCAGATACATTCAGATACATTCAGATACATTCAGATACATTCAGATACATTCAGATACATTCAGATACATTCAGATACATTCAGATACATTCAGATACATTCAGATACATTCAGATACCTTCAGATACATTCAGATACATTCAGATACATTCAGATACATTCAGATACATTCAGATACATTCAGATACATTCAGATACATTCAGATACATTCAGATACATTCAGATACATTCAGATACATTCAGATACATTCAGATACATTCAGATACATTCAGATGCATTCAGGTACATTCAATACATTCAGATACATTCAGATACATTCAAATTTATAATTTAATAAAGTTCGTTCACGTTAAGAATATCTCTGACGTTTCGTCGTTCACGTCGTTCATTGGTCGTTCACTTGAACACTGCCCTGTCAATGGCAAGACTTTCTTCTTTGTATAATTGAAATTGTATAAATTATGTCAAATACACAATTTTTAATAGTAGTAAATATTATTAAAATTCAATAAATTTGATTAATTTTTATCCACAGTCGTAGTATACACATTTTTTGATTATTATATTGATATGTTCATGTTTAGGTACGTTCGCTTGACTACGGTAGTACACGGCCTTGATATTCTAAACCTGAACGAACGTTACCTATGTAGGTATAAATACATAATTATACATCCCTTATAAATTCCGGTTTCAAAATGGCGGCACATAAACGGTCATAACAAAAGGCACCTCAGACGCCAAAAGTGCATATGTGGTAAAAATTCCAGATCAATCGGTTCAGCCGTTAAGGCTGTGGCGGTGATAGCGACGTTTCCTGATATTTTTATTATTATTATTATAATCAGATAACTTTAATAAGGGGTGTAATTTCACTCTTTTCACGGCCCTCTAGCTCGCAAATGGCATAACCTATTGTTCCCAAATTTGGTATATGTAGTGGGGTAGGCCATAGCTCGAAATTAAGATATTTCGCAACAATGTGAGGTTTCCAAATTTTGAGATGCAGTAGGCCGAAAATGCCATGTTGTTGCTTACAGTAAAAGTGTTTGGTCTGCTCATCAGTTTATTAGGCATTTACGGTGTGTTGAGTGACTGTGAGTGTACGGTACGACTTGGCTGGGTGGAGCGACCGCTCCACTAGATTATTAATTTTCACTGAAAACATCTGTGACCATCAATAATGTTCTTTGTATTTCCATATATTGTAAGTCTTTCAATGTCATTAATTTCTTTCAAATACGAGGGTAATTAGTAATTACGGTATTTCAGTGACCCACCTAGAATGTTTATGCACCTACTTAGGTACTGACGAGTTCTGCTATTTTAAGTACAATAATGCAATTTCATGTCGAAAATGTTAAACTATAATAAATTCATTAGTGAAGTTTATATTTATTAAGTTTAGATTTATAGGTATTTTGATTTAGGCAGGGTTCCTCAGTCTCCAACATTTTCGTTCATGCCTTTGTGTGTGAATAGGTTTGTCCCATTTTTTCTATTATAGCCATGCTTACTACATTTGATCGTATGAAATGTCTTACATTGACACTTTCGTGAAATTTCTGCTTCTGTCGTGTACTTGTGTGAATTGTGTTTATATTGTCCGAGACTTGGATTGCATCTTTTGTCGCTTTTATCTCGGAGCTATGTTTCAACTCTGTGGACAACAGAAACATGGCCGTTAAAATCATCTCATTCTTACTGCAGAGAGAGAGAGAGAGAGAGAGAGAGAGGCTGATCAAATGAAGATACTTCCTATATTCACAGTTATCTACACAGAAAGCATTCCATTTGCCAAACAAGAAACGACAATCCGCATTTATACCTCTGACGTACAGATTTATATCATCGAAGGTCGTCTAAATTATTATTATTTATGGATGAATTGCATTAGTGAACAGTAAAGTAATGGAAGTATCTTGATTTGACCAACAATTCAGGATTATTTAGAGATTATTTCGATCATCGTGTACAAAGTGGCAGTTGACTTTCTCTGTCAATCCAGCTGATAGCTATCTGTTACTTAGGGCCGGTATTACCATTAGTTTAAGCTACAGTTAGGTTAAACTCCACTTCAGAAAACTCGGTGTTTTACCATTATATACTGAAATTTAATTCCGGAGCTTATTTCCCCAGTTTACACTAATCTCAGGCGACTTTGACCGCAGTTTGTTTATGCTATTCCGCAGTATACCTAATGGTAATACGCCACATTTCTTGAAGTGGAGTTTAACTAAACTGAAGATTAAACTAAATGCCCCTTAACTGTGTAACTGACACTTTGTTCTGAATGATTGAGACAATTTGATGTGACGACAACTACATTAATATCTAACTCAATCTGGGCATTCACTTATATCATTATTCATTATACTAGGTAAATAGGTAAATAAAATTTGAATGTCTGTGGAAAGTAGGATCAAGGCTGCATTGTTTTGACTTCATGTTTTGAAGAAGCAGGATTCTGATCTTCAAGTTCCATGAACTGTAGACTGTAGACTGTAGACTAGCTGGTGATCTGTAATAATAAAGTGACACTAGCAGATTCTGGTGTCATATTAATTTGTTATTATTGCAATCATAAGTACATTCTATTTCCAATTGACTCACTTTCCAATGAATTGAACTAGGGGCGAGGTTTTCAATGCTTTGATTAATTTTGCACAGTTGATTAGAACAATATTATACCATAGCAAGAAACCATGAATGACATTCCCTGAAAAACCACTAGCATTGAAAAACTGGACCTAAAATGCTTAAACCTAGTGAAGAGTTTTTTTTTAGTTCAATTAATTTTGTTAAAAAACAATTCCGAACTCTTAGGAACGGAATGTATTTAAGTTTTAATCGCATATATTTGTGTAATACTTACCTGCATTAAACTGGGTTTCTGTTATTTATTACCGTCTTCACTCTTCGTACAAATTCTTTGCGCAAACTTATTGACACTTTCCACAAGATAATAACAACATTGGTAACAGGAGCTGGAAAACCGCTCTGTGTAACGCGTTGATAAGCGAGCATTTCTATTGAGTGTGAATTAACGTGATGTGTGACAGTTGCTGCTCTTACCTTGAAAACAGTTTTAATATTTCACCAGGTTCATCAAAGTGATACACTCTACAAATCATAAAACGGTATTTGAGCGAAACGGATTGGCTGCGGTTAGGTGCCGGGTTCAATTCCCATCATTCACGACGGAGGATTGTGCGTAGTTTTCTCTCAGTCGAGAGGCAAAGGATGGGAAGGTTCCCTACTAGTAGGCCATGATCGCATCCTTCCTACTGGCCATACAAGACACTGACTGGTTGTTGCAACACTCTTTTGGAGACGAAATGTCCGGACGAAATTATTTGAATTATTAATCATGGATAAGACAAACTTTGGGTTTTACGTCGTAGGTACCTATTTAATTTTTTGCTTTGCTATAGGTAGGGGATTAAAGCCCATTTACACGGTGCAATTTCTTGAACAACTTCTGTGACAGAGAGGTTCTGCTCGTGCGCAGTATCACTTTTGAGATGATAATGGGAATCTGCACATGTGCAGAACTTTTGTGACACAGAAGTTGTTCAAGAAATTGCACCGTGTAAATGGGGCTTTAGTAATATTTAATAGATTTTTGGTAAAAATAAGCTATTTCTTTTCTCGCTGGATGCCGTATAATAATTAATTTATAAAATGTGCCAAAACCAACCCTAAGTTTATCCTTGAACAATACGCTTGTAACATTTGAGATCAATTGGTTCACGTGTTTTGGTCTCCATCTCCAATCATATCCGATTGTTCTTTCTACTAATATACAATCAGACTGATCATGTGATCATCCCATCAAAGTTACACCCTCTTATGAGTCTTCTTATGACTTGGCCTCCTGGTGCTGAGTTCAAGGTTGGTGCTACAAGTAGCACGGTTCTAAGTAGCACCGTGATATCAAAATGAGCCATATTAGGTAAGGTCAGAAGGCGAGTAGTAAATGATGAGGTACTTGTATTGCTCCTGTTTGATGCTCGTTGGTCTGGATCATGTTTAAGCAACTGCCTGACATCTTCTACGCTTGTTCCTGATGCGAACGTATCGAATATGTCAGTTGAATGGAAGATCTCGAAGCTCCTCTCATCTTCAGTCTCGTTCCAGGATTATTCTTGCGTTCAAATCACACTCAAAGTTTCACCAATATAAATCATTCAGTAACTGTTCATTTTGCATGGAACAACTCAATGTGTTTTCATCTTGTAACAATTCAGAAACAGTTATTTAATATTGGAATCAAATTCACATTAAACAACTGTTGGCGTAATGTTTCTTTAGATGTCTAAACATTTTGGTGTCCATTTAAAAGAAAATATCGACTGAAATCAATTTTATAATCTGGAGAGGAAATAAACTGAAGCGAACTAAATGATTTGAGATTGCATTGTGGTTGCCTGGTTACGAAGACGTAATAATTGGGATAAGCACACTGTTGTTGATGTATTCTTGGGGGTTTTATTAGGAAAAACACAACATTGTTGTTGTATTGTTGCAGTTCACATTATTAAATTGATATCAACAGGTAGTTCTAGTTGCTTGTTCTCATAATTTCTTCATATCAATGTGCTTTCTCGTAACTTTGACCTTGTCAAGAGTACATACATATTTTACAAAAAATCTGTGACGTATTTGTGGTTTTTAAGATATATTTTTTTAATTTCTGCTCTAGTGTCCTTATGTCAACCATTATATTATATTGTCTGGGGCTTAACGTCGCACTTTTCTGCAGCGAGGCTAATGGCGACGGATGAATGATTATGGTGATGATTGGGAGATGGCGGTGAAGAGTAGGTAAGGATGGAAGGTGGGAAGGAGGCGTTCGTGGCCTATTAGTAAGGTACCTTCCCAGCATTTGCCTGTTGACTGAGGGAATACCACGAAAAACCCCCAGTCAGGAAGGACAGTCGCGGGAATCGAACCCGGGCCTCCAGAATACAAGTTCACAGCGTAACTCTCAGCCAACCTGTTCCGTGTCAACCATTATTGAATTGCAGTGTGTGTTAACTGTTAATAAACATAGCATTTCTTTTTATTATCTACCTATTATAATTTCGCAAGCTTAGCGAGCATCAAATACAATCATTCTGACTCGATTCTCTATTATCTAGGTTCAATTGACAAGGTGTATTTGTCGAGTAATTGAGCGTGTGGCTGATTCTTCTTAGGATATTATCAACATTATTGTATTAATGTCTTGTGTAGACTTTGACGGCCATTTTTTATTATGAAACACCTGAACTGTGTTGATGACGTCTTAGGGGGAGGAGATCTACATTGGCCAATTGTGCCAGAGTGTATATGGAAAGTTGCAATGAAAATCAGTAAGTAATGATTTAGTTATTTATCTTTGATTCAATAGATCGTGCTCGATTGGCGATGTTACGCGTGTCCGTGCTCGCTCATCAACGCGTTACACAGAGCGTTTTCATAGTTTTACTTCCATTACACATAAAGTCCATTCAATATTGCTTGGATGTAGATTTGTTGTTCGATTTCATGGGAAGGACAGTTCCAAGTGCTTTATAAGTTATTCAATATGGGAATAATCAAATACCTAAGTTGTTTCGTTTGAAGATTTCACTGCTACGTATCAGGGGACATACTGTGTTTAGATTGACAGCTGCATTCGCTGTTATTCTCATCTTAATAAACCACGGAGACTGGTTCAGGTACATTGTTGACTAAATAATCTCTAGAACAATTGACTAGTATCCTGTGGTTCTTAAACTTGCGTCAAGGCATTGTTGAGCTGGCAATGTTAATACTCGGCACACGCACTGCGAAGGTACCGGGTTCAATTCCCGTCATTCACGACGGAGGATTGTGCGTAGTTTTCTCTCAGTCGAGAGGCAAAGGATGGGAAGGTTCCCTACTAGTAGGCCATGATCGCCTCCTTCCTACTGGCCATACAGGACACTGACTGGTTGCAGACACTTTTTTAAAGACGACATGTCTGGACGAAATTATTTGAATTTTTAATCATGGATAAGACAAACTTTGGGTTTTACGAGGTAGGTTCATATTTAATTTGTTGGTTTGCCAGGTAGAGAATTAGTAATATTTAATAGATTTTTGGTAAAAATAAGCAATTTTTTTCTCACTAGGGGTGTCGTATAATAATTAATTTGTAAAATGTGCCAATTGTACCAACCCTAAGTTTATCCTTGAACAATACACATGTAACAATTTGAGATCAATTGGTTCAAGTGTCAGGTCTCCATCTCCAATCAAATCCAAAATTGTTCTTTCCACTAATATACAATCAGACTGATTATGTGAACATCCCATCAAAGTTACACCCTCTTATGAAATACTTTCTCACTCAATTGGCTCCAACGGCCAAGCACCTTAAAATAAGTTAAGAGGGGGGAAACTATAGCTTTTTATAGTTTAGAAAACTGATGACTATTTAACAAGGCATGAAGCAAGAGTAGAGAAAGAGCTAATGAAAGTCAATTGGACTGATCTAGTGAACATAACTTTACCTAATAATATCGCCAAATGTTGGTGCTACGATGGTGCTGAGTTCAAGGTCGGTGCTACAAGTAGCACGGTTCTAAGTAGCACCGTGATATCAAAATGTGCCATATTAGGTAGGGTCAGAAGGCGAGTAGTAAATGATGAGGTACTTGTATTGCTCCTGTTTGTTGCTCGTTGGTCTGGATCATGCAACTGCCTGAAATCTTCTACGCTTGTTCCTGATAGGAACGTATCGAAAATGTCAGTGAGAGATCTCGCAGCTCCTCTCATCTTCAGTCTCGTTCCATGTATTTTTTTTTCGTTCAAATCGCACTCAAAGTTTTACCAATATTCAGTAGGTAACTGTTCATTTTGCATGGAACAACGCAATGTGTTTTCATCTTGTAACATTTCAGAACCAGTTATTTAATATTGGAATCAAATTCACATTAAACAACTGTTGGTGTAATGTTTCTTTAGATGTCTTAACATTTTGGTGTCCATTTAAAAGAAAATATCGACTGAAATTAATTTTATAATCGGGAGAGGAAAGAAAATGAAGCAAACTAAATGCTTTGAAATAGCAATGTGGTTGTCTGGATACTAATTGTAATAATTGGGATAAGCACACTGTTGTTGATGTATTCTTGGGGTTTCATTAGGAAAAACACGACATTGTTGATGTATTGTTGCAGTTTTTATTATTAAATTGATATTAACAGGTAGTTTTTGGTGTTTGATCTCTTAATTTCTTCATATCAATGTTCTTTCTCGGAACTTTGACTTGACAAGAGTGAATATTTAACAAAAATCTGTCCAATTTACAAATCTGTGACGTATTGTGGTTCTTTTTTCAAATTCTGATCTACTGTGTCCTTATGGCAACCATTATTGAATTGCAGTGTGTGTCAATGACAATTCAAAGAACATTAATTAAATGTAAATTTATTTTATAATGATCGTCCACCTATTAAAATTTAGAAAGCTTAGTGAGCATCTAACAATTCATTCTGACTCACATCTCTAGGTTCAAGTGACCAAATGTAGACTCATTTTGTCGAGTGCACAATTTGCTCAATTTGCACAAATTCTTTGAGCAAACTTATTGACACTTTCCATAAGATCTAGTGGAGCGGTCGCTCCACCCAGCCAAGTCGTACTGTACACTCACACTCACTCAACATACCGTAAATGCCTAATAAAATGAGGAGCAGACCAACTACTTTTACTGTAAGCAACAACTTGGCATTTTCGGCCTACTGGATCATAAAATTGGAAAATCTCACATTGTTGTAAAATATCTTAATTTTGAGCTATGGCCCACCCCACCACATATACCAAATTTGGGAACAATAGGCTATACCATTTGCCAGCTAGAGGGCCGTGAAAACAGTGAAATTACATCACTTTCATCTTCTTTAGATGATGATGATGATGATTCAGAGGGTCAGGAAATACCGCATTCACCGCCACAACCTAAACGGCTTAGCCGATCGATCTGAAATTTTTACCACATGTGCACTTTTGGCGTCTGAGGTGCCTTTTTAGAAAACCAACCGGTAGTCGCCATTTTGAAACCGGAAGTGACGTCATATCTCGAAAACGGCTAAACCGATCGGAATGAAACTAGCGCCAAATGATTTAGACGGTCGTCTATATGGAATATCAATAGTTAAAGTAGAGATTAGGGATGGAGAAAATATCGATATATCGATATATATCGATATCAAAAAAATATCGAAATATCGATACCTGAATATATTGAATATCGATATATTGAAATATCGATATATCGATATATTGAAATATTGAAATATCAATATATTGAAATATCGAAATATTGAAATATCGAAATATCGATATATTGAAGCCTTACCGCATGATACAATTATGTTCTTAATTGAAGTTTATACCTACTATGGCAAAATAATTCTTATTTGCAGTGCAGCGTTTACAAGATATATGGACAATTACTCAGATTATTCACATTTTCTTTCTTATCTGGTCGGTGACCCAATATTTTGGAACGGCTGTGTTATTTCTTTTTACATTTTCTTTTGAAATTCCTAGCAGTTTTAGGAGCAATTTATTACATTCATACGATATATCAATATTTCCATACCTATACATCTAAATATTATTTCCATTTCGATATTTCAATATATCGATACTTCGATATTTCAATATTTCAATATTTCAATATTTCGATATTTCAATATATCGATATATCGAAGTATCGATATATCGATATATATCGATATATAAATGATATCGATAGTCGATATCAAAATCCAAGTTCGCTCCATCCCTAGTAGAGATGTACTATTACCGAAACCGGAAATGACGTCATGAAAATGAAGATCTAGATTTTAATGACCTCTTACTACAATAACTACATATTCAGAAGGCTTATAATGATACATAACATTTATAGAAATAAATTCTAGGTGGCAGTTATTTCAGTCGCCATTTTGAAAACCGGAAGTGATACCATATCTCGAAAACGGCTGGACTGATTGGAACGAAGCTTTCGCAATTCTTCATGGAATATCACTTTAAGCTTAGGTATATTGAGCACCAAACACAATTTTTCGTATTAACCAATTGGGAAATGGCGTATTTTTTAAAAGTATTTAGTCATTGTTGCTCCGATGTGTGTTACAAGTTGTGTAAATAAACTAAAAAAATAAGTGATATCCCCATAAAAAAACACTCCGTGTAAAAATACCAGCCAAGTCTCTTCAACTATAAAAAAAAATAGAAGAAATCTAAAAATTCAGCACTGAAAAGTAGTGATATCAAAAAATGAGCCAAGTCAAAACTTAATTTTAAAAACCAAAATATACTTGGCGCATCGTTTTTATGGGCATTATAGGCATATTATATATATTTAGGTACATTTGATTTTTGGCATATGCTTCTATACTATTTATATACACGATGCGCCAAGTATATTTTGGTTTTTAAAATTAAGTTTTGACTTGGCTCATTTTTTGATATCACTACTTTTCAGTGCTGAATTTTTAGATTTCTTCTATTTTTTTTTTATAGTTGAAGAGACTTGGCTGGAATTTTTACACGGAGTGTTTTTTTATGGGGATATAAGAATTAACGGTAGGAAAGACGACATTTGTAAACAGGAGCTGGAAAACCGCTCTGTGTAACGCGTTGATAAGCGAGCCTTTCTATTGAGTTATGAATTAATATGATGTGTGACAGTTGCTGCTCTAACCTTGGAAAACAGTTGTAAAGTTTCATCAGGTTCATCAAGGGGGTATAGTCGACCCAGCGAGTGTGTAGCCACTTTAGCAAATGATGTGAAATATTCAACCATGGGCTTAGCTTGTAATCCTGAGTGTTAGGACGCGTGTCCGGCTGTAAATATCTCTCAACCACTGCACTGCCCTACCAACCATAAGGCACCCAAGTGACGCGAACCTCGTTTCGAGAAAATTTACAGAACGTGCTTCAATCTCTGCCATGCATTAAAATTAACTTTTATTCCTTTAAAATTTTGTGTTTTATCTGAATACACCAAAAAATTAAGGCATTTTCATCCCTTACCTTTTTTTAGCACTTAGGGCTTTTTACTGGATGTATATACTTAGTCACAAAGCATCGATCCGATTTTTCCCGTGTTCTACTCGTTTAAAAAGCCCCATGTACGCACATTGCTTTCTTGGATAGTATTAGCATGGTATTAGTCACTTGGTTGCTTTTACCTGGGTACAGACGGCATTTTTCAATAACGCCCACAACTTAAACCCATGTTTTGACCCAATGAAAGTTGACTTATGGCTTTCTTAACGAGCACAATAGATAGGAAATGATCTGCTGATTACAACGATTCCAATAATTTCATATTTTCAAAAAAATTCACTTGGGTGCTTTATGGTTGGTAGGGTAGTGCAGGTGTCCTGGAAAGGGTTGTTTCGTTGTGGTGCCAAATATCTTTCAATGCAGTTGGCCTTTAAAATTCACGGAAAGTTGTATAAAATAGCAACAGTGTAGGTGGAAGGGGTGGTAGGTCATTAAAAGAGTTGTATAAAGTCAAAAAGAGTTGAAAAGAGTCGTTTAGAGAGTTTTCATATTGCAGTTGGTATTTATTATACAATTCAAGTTTCCTTGAATTCAACCCTTTCAAGGGGGTTGAATTCAAGACTTGGATCGTCGAAATGAAATCATTGAAGCATTGTCTATAAGTCTTGAATTCAAGACATCTCTTCAGCCTTTTCACTTAGAACATGTCCTTTTCCTTTAAGTCTTGAAATGCTTCAACCAATTTTTAATTTCACCGAAACTTCAATCAACAATAAACATTAAATCGTCTTTCAAGTTTCCTCGAAATCAAGGGTTTTCACTTGCTTGGTCTCCATCTCCAATCATATCCGAAAGTGTTCTTTCTACTAATATACAATCAGACTGATCATGTGAACATCCCATCAAAGTTACACCCTCTTATGAAATACTTTATCACTCTCAATTTGCTCCAACGACCGAACACCTTAAAATAAGTTAAGAGGGGGGAAACTTATAGCTTTTTTATAGTTTAGAAAACTGATGGCTATTTAACAAGGCATGAAGCAAAAGTAGAGAAACAGATAATAAAATTCAATAAGACTGATTGATCTTGTGAACATTAGTTTAGCTTTACCTCATAATATCGCCAAATGTTGGTGCTACGATGGTGCTGAGTTCAAGGTCGGTGCTACAAGTAGCACGGTTCTAAGTAGCACCGTGCTATCAAAATGTGCCATATTAGGTAATGGCAGTAGGCGAGTAGTAAATGATGAGGTACTTGTATTGCTCCTGTTTGCTGCTCGTTGGTCTGGATCATGTTTAAAGATCTCGCAGCTCCTCTCATCTTCAGTCTCGTTCCAGGATTATTCTTGCGTTCAAATCACACTTAAAGTGTCACCAATATTCAGTAGATATTCTTTTGCTTGGAACAACTCAATGTGTTTTCATCTTGTAACATTTCGGAATCAGTTATTTAATATTGGAATCAAATTTACAATAAACAAAATGTTAGTGTATGTTTCTTTAGATGTATTAACATTGAAATAATCGAAAATATCGACTGAAATCAATTTTATAATCTGGTGAGGAAAGAAAACTGATGCGAACTAAATGATTTGAAATAGCAATGATGGTTGTCTGGTTACTAAGACATGTAATAATTGGTATAAGCACATTGTTGTTGGATTGATATAGTTTTTATTGGATACTAAAGACATGTAATAATTGGAATAAGCTAAACACACTGTTGTTGATTGTTGTGTTTTTTATTATTACATTTATATCAACAGGTGTTCTTGGGGCTTGATCTCATAGATTCTTCATATCAATGTGCTTTCTGGTTACTTTGACTTGTCAAGAGTGCATATACAATTTAAAAATCTGTTACGTATTTGTTCGTGGTTCTATTATCTAATTTCTGCTCTACTGTGTCCTTTTGGCAACCATTATTGAATTGCAGTTCAATTAGTTGCAGTTGTAATTGAGCGTGTAGCTGAATCTTCCAGGACGAACGTGCTTCTGGAGCAAGTGTGCGATGTGCAAGTGTTCTACGGCTGTCTCTGGCAGTGCATGGCGGCAACAGCCACTTCTACTGCTGTCTCTGGCAGTGCATGGCGGCAACAGCCACTTCTACGGTTGTCTCTGGCAGTGCATGGCGGCAACAGCCACTTCTACGGCTGTCTCTGGCAGTGCATGGCGGCAACAGCCACTTCTACGGCTGTCTCTGGTAGTGCATGGCGGCAACAGCCACTTCTACGGCTGTCTCTGGCAGTGCATGGCGGCAACAGCCACTTCTACGGCTGTCTCTGGCAGTGCATGGCGGCAACAGCCACTTCTACGGCTGTCTCTGGCAGTGCATGGCGGCAACAGCGACTTCTTCGGCTGTCTCTGGCAGTGCATGGCGGCAACAGCCACTTCTACGGCTGTCTCTGGCACTGCATGGCGGCAACAGCCACTCCTACGGCTCATTGGGTCACGTGATTGATGAAAATTATTCGGCAATTTGTTACGTCGGTTCAGGGCTCCAATTTCAACAAGTGATGCGATTACATTTTGCTGTGGTACGAGTACTTACTTGAGTTATATTAGGTAATAGTCTGCTCTCTACTAAGAAATAAGTAGAAATCTATATTAACAAAAATCGATATTATACCTACAGCTTCTAATGTGTTAAAAAAGTCCACAAAGACCAATCATGATTCTGGGTTAAAATTATATAAACATCCCAAGCAGTGGAGAATTTTTTTGTTGATTCAAATGCAGTCCTTCTCTTGTGGTCCAGTTAAATCAGGCTTAAAAATGTTCAAATCCAAAATGAATTGTTTTGCTTTTTGGCAGTTGAATACCGGGTTGTTGGGCCGGCAAACACCGGGGACTTTTGGCCGTGGGGGGGTGGGGGGGGCACAGGCGCGTAGGAACTAAATTTGCAAGGGGGGGGGGGGGAATAATATTGTAAAAGAACTTGAGCTGGAAAAACTAGTGCCTACGAAGACAATGGGTGGTCTGGGGGGAGGGCCCCCCAGAAAACTGCGGTTCCGGGGCCCATAGCCCCGGAATTTTTTGAATTTCAGACATTAATTTGGTGCATTTCTACGCGATTTTAACACTTTTTAAGCAATTTTTTTTCTTGACACATAAATGTATAAGAACATAGGGAGGGGAATTGAATAAGAGGGGGGGGATTAACCCCCCATTCCCCCCCCCCCCCCTCCCTACGCGCCTGGGGGGGGGCACCATTTAGTTACGGCAATGAGCAATTCATTTTACTAGGAAAACGCTCAGTGAAACGCGTTGATGAGCGAGAACAAAATCGTGAAACATGTCATACCAAACACGATCAATTCTCTCACAGATAATTATAATTTTTTTTGCATCTTTCCAAATTCCATTATAACTTCTGGAATAATTGAATAACAGATCCATGTGCCGTGAATCCCGTATACCATGCGATATATCTACTTTGACCGATTAGGTTCCATAAGTGTAAATGGGGTAATGGTGGTCTTTCTTGAATACATGCAAAATTTGAACTTAATCGGAAAATTTGGATTTTCGACCAATCGTGGGATGATTTTTAAAATTTTCCTTAGGCTGATTTGGCTTTGGATTTGGCTGAAACCTTGTGGAAACCTTGTGGTCTTAATGACCTTGCACAATTTAAAATTGATTGAATCAACCAATCAGAAGATTTGTTTTAAACTTGAACGAATCAATTCGGATTTCGAAACATTTTCAGTCTGCAAGCCGCTGAGTTGACCCTGTCTGCTAAATTTAAGCTCGATCGGGGAAACGGTGTAACGTGACGTGAATACCGGCATCACAAGAAAAACAAACAAACAAACAAACAAACAAACAAACAAACAAACAAACAAACAAACAAACAAACAAACAAACAAACAGACAAGCAAACAAACAAACAGATGCAGAGTCCGTGCTAAAAGAACCGAAAGGAAAGGCCATCACTTTCCTTGTAATTCGGATGATCGCTTATCAATATCAACGCGTTCACTCTAAGGTTTCGTAGTTTAAATTTATGGGATTTATAATTTTTTTCGAAATTTTAAAATTGCCGCACGAAGTCTGATGTTATCTGGAAGAGTAGTACATATTTCATAAAACTGATGTTTTCTGAAAGAGTAGTACCATGTTCGATCGTCAATGCTAAATTCTCCATAAGACAACTTCGCGCGGGTGTCCGCGGGTATGACGACCGTCTCATCCACTCATTGTCGCGCGGCGTTCCGATTTCACTGCCTCATTTATGACTGTCGTTACTGAATGTTCAGCTGACTGACATCCGTCAGGCGGATGTCCAAGATGGCCGATATAATCAAAGCGGACTGTCATGTGTTTACATTGACGTTTAACGCGATTTTTCACTAAAAGATGTGTGTTTATTATCTAAAAACCCCATAAAAGTGTATTGTGTTCTGTTTTTAATAACTAAATGAAGTGTTACCTAAGTGTCAGAATCATGAAAACTATGTGTTGTTCTGTTCTTATTATAATCAAAACAAGTGAAGTTGTGATTGCCATATGGTTGGATTTGACATTCATGGGGAACAAGATTGAAGTAAGTTTCTAATTTTATTCACTTTCTATTTCTAATGTAGTACCTACCTATACACTAGGTTGAAACCAAAATGATATTTATTTTTTATTGACAAAGTTGAAAATGTTTCAATTAAGAGTCTACGATACTTGATGAAATCCATTTTTTATGAAGCACAAAAAGGCGGCCCCTACTTTTTTCTAAACGGCTTTACAATCGATTGTCTTCAAATTTTCACAGGTTATAGATAAAAAGTAGATCTGTGTCTCTAGTGGCCCCAAAGTTTACTTTTTTGTTTAGTTATTTCAGGGTAGAGGTGCCAAAAAGACTCATATATTGACCATGTTAGCACTTCCTTAAAACTAGAAAAAACATTTTTTATTATTTTTTTCGATCACTAGAGACACAGATTTACTCTTTATCTCAATGCTGTTAAATTTTGAAAACAATCGGTCAAGCCGTTAAGAAAAAAGTAGGGGCCACCTTTTTATGGCTTTTTGTGGTTTTCAATATTTGAATTAAAATAACTTACTTCACAGCAGTATATGCAACATGCAACACACGATTATATGTCACAATTGTCATGTACAACCCAGGGCTAATGCATTTTCATGCATTTCTAGGATTTTTTTTACGTCGGAATCGAAATTTTCTGCGAGTCCTGTCGACTCTTAAGGGATTGAACAACTGACGCGAACTTAAAAACTTGGATTTGCTGACTTGTATTCGTTCACGTAGGCAGATAGTCGTGTCGTGTCTCTTGAATTGTGTATTTGGATTTTGAGATGAAATTTTGTATAGTCAATTGACGCTACACTATTGAACATTTCTAAATGTCGTCCTTTATGATGACGGAGTTGTTTTGTGGTTTCCCTCAGTGGCGAGGCAAATGTTGGGTTGGTTCCCTACTAATTAGCCACGACTGCCTCCTTCCCACCGTCCATCCTTACCTATTCTTCATCATCATCATCATCATCGTCATCATCATCATCATCATCATCATCTTCATCATCACCATCATCATCATCATCATCATAATCTCACACTCACAATCATAATCTCACAACAATAATCTATATCACTAGCAAACGCTCGTTGTAACGCGTTGATAAGCGAGCACCGGTTTGTGAAGCACATCTTACAATGATCTAACTGCAATGAAGTAAATACTTACCCGAATAATCACTTGCAGAATCACAGAAGAGCTCAAATTTTCTTCAGAAAATGGGAACACAACACAAAACCTTGCACACACTATAAATCAAAACCAAATCAAAATGAAAAGTAAACCGCACTTTGTGTGTCGTTCATAAATAAAAACAACATTATTAATAATTATGTAACAAGTTCTGGAAATCTTTCCATGGATGTTTAATTAGAATGTAAGGTAGACACGAAAGTCAAGTTAAATCTGTTGGAAAAACACACAAATCACAACGAAACAAAATCAAAACATCTTATACAAAATAAGTGAATGCCCAGAAACTAGATACCAACCTATTTATAAGCTAGGAATGTTATAACTATTAGCATAGAGGTATACATTTTCAGATAGCATATAAAATTACTATACCTATGTGAATTGACTGAGTGATTGGCAAAATACATAAAGGTTACTATTCTAAAAGATTATCGTGTCCATTTTTGCCACTGAGGAAAAGGTATCACGCGTTTGTCTCATTATAAACTGGATGAAGTATCTCAATCATTCAGCCAACAAGCCACATCATGATCATTGCTTACCTGAGATAGAAGCACTGATGAGATGTCATCCTCCGGTGGTTCTGTATCATCATCTCTCTAGCTGCGTCTTCACATATTCCATTCATCCATCGTGATGTGGTGATTATTAGTTTTCACATTTATGCGATCAAACTGTTTGCATTCATTTGCTGTGGATGGAATCCGAATGTAGTTTATATTACAATATTAATAAGGGTGATCTTCAAACGTTTACCTCGTGATGGGGACAGCTTTTGAAAACAGCTATGAAGACATTTTCTTCACTGGTAGATAAAGCCTCGCTTTATTTGCTTCACTCTTGAAGTCCACTCTTGTAGTTTGCTATCTTCGCATAACGGATAGTGTGTGTTTAAACAATACTAAACGGAGAACCGTCTTACCAATTTTACCTACTGCTAGTTTCTTCATGAAAGTGCAGGCGCGTAGGAACTTTATTTTGACAGGGGGGGTCAAAATTATAGGGGATCGAAGGATGTCAGAAAATTTTGTTTACTGCTATACGAGGGGTCTGGGGGACTCACCCTCAGTTAGCCCCGCAGGGCCTTCTTTGAATTTTTGATACAAAATAATCGAATTTTAAGCTATTCTTCTCAAAGAAATGTAAAATGTGTGATATGCAATATTCTGTGGGAACTTACGAAAACTTGTTTTTATAGAATTCCCAAAGGCCCCGCAGGGCATTTTTTTACATCTTGATTATAAAAGAATCGAATTCGACGCTTTTTTGGCATCTTTTTTAAAGAAATTTAAAATGTATGTCCTATGCAAGGGTCCTATGCAATATTCTTGGGGATACAATAGACACAATAAAATTTTGTTATTTGACAAAATCCTAAATGGCCCCGCAGGGAAATACTTGAATTCTAGTGAAAGAGAATCGATTATGAATTGATTTTGGAATCGCCATTTGAAAAAGGTTGCAAGAGCAACAGCAATAAGCAATCAATAAGAAAAATCTGTATGTGTTTTGGAATCTATTGTGTAACGTGTAATTATTTAATTTGATTCATGAGGATGATGATGTTGGTCAAATGAGTAAATGAGTTTTCTCATTGGATCATTGGATTGGACCTCTGTTCAATTAGTTTTGCAAAACTTGAGACAATTTTGAGAATTCAACCTAATAATGGAGCAAATCTGTGCATTCTGTGCAACACTTATAATCAACATTTGTGAATATCTGGATGTGTTAGGCTCTCTAGCAGGGGGGGGGATCAGAGTCACTAGCAGGGGGGGGGGGGGTGAGGATCTCTGGCAGGGGGGTCAGGCTCCAGACAGGGGAAGGTCATTTCCCCCCTTTCCCCCCTATTCCTACGCGCCTGTGAAAGTGTGTGCTTAAATAAAACTAAATGGAGACCATCTTTCCATGTTTAATACAAACTGCCAATTTCTTCAGATAACCCCAACGGAAAGTGTGTGTCTTCTTCTTCTTCTTCTTCTTCTTCTTCTTCTGATACATTCTGTTACATTCTGATACATTCTGATACATTCTGATACATTCTGATACACACTGATACATTCTGATACACACTGATACATTCTGATACACAATGATACCTTCTGATGAATTCTGATACACACTGAAACCTTCTGATGAATTCTGATACACACTGATACATTCTGATACACACTGATACATTCTGATACACACTGATACCTTCTGATGAATTCTGATACACACTGATACCTTCTGATGAATTCTGAAACACACTGATACCTTCTGAGGAATTCTGATACACACTGATACACTCTGTTACACACTGATACATTCTGATACACACTGATACATTCTGATACACACTGATATTTTCTGATGAATTGATACACACTGATACCTTCTGATGAATTCTGATACACACTGATACATTCTGATGAATTCTGATACACATTGATACCTTCTGATGAATTCTGATACACACTGATACCTTCTGATGAACTGATACACACTGATACATTCTGATACACACTGATACCTTCTGATGAACTGATACACACTGATACCTTCTGATGAACTGATACACACTGATACATTCTGATACACACTGATACATTCTGATACACACTGATACCTTCTGATGAACTGATACACACTGATACCTTCTGATGGACTGATACACACTGATACATTCTGATACACACTGATACATTCTGATACACACTGATACCTTCTGATGAACTGATACACACTGATACCTTCTGATGAACTGATACACACTGATACATTCTGATACACACTGCTGCATTCTGATACATTCTGATACATTCAGATACATTCAGATACATTCAGTTACATTCAGATACATTCAGATACATTCAGATACATTCAGATACATTCAGATACCTTCAGATACATTCAAATACATTCAGATACATTCAGATACATTCAGATACATTCAGATACATTCAGATACATTCAGATACATTCAGATACATTCAGATACATTCAGATACATTCAGATACATTCAGATACATTCAGATACATTCAGGTACATTCAGATACATTCAGATACCTTCAGATACATTCAGATACATTCAGATACATTCAGATACATTCAGATACATTCAGATACATTCAGATACATTCAGATACATTCAGATACATTCAGATACATTCAGATACATTCAGATACATTCAGATGCATTCAGGTACATTCAATACATTCAGATACATTCAGATACATTCAAATTTATAATTTAATAAAGTTCGTTCACGATAAGAATATCTCTGACGTTTCGTCGTTCACGTCGTTCATTGGTCGTTCACTTGAACACTGCCCTGTCAATGGCAAGACTTTCTTCTTTGTATAATTGAAATTGTATAAATTATGACAAATACACAATTTTTAATAGTAGTAAATATTATTAAAATTCAATAAATTTGATTAATTTTTATCCACAGTCGTAGTATACACATTTTTTGATTATTATATTGATATGTTCATGTTTAGGTACGTTCGCTTGACTACGGTAGTACACGGCCTTGATATTCTAAACCTGAACGAACGTTGCCTATGTAGGTATAAATACATAATTATACATCCCTTATAAATTGTAATATAAACCCATAAAAAACACTCCGTGTAAAAATACCAGCCAAGTCTCTTCAACTATAAAAAATTAAAATAAATCTAAAAAGTCAGCACTGAAAAGTAGTGATATCAAAAAATGGGCCAAGTCAAAACTTAATTTTAAAAACCAAAATATACTTGGCGCATCGTGTATATAAAAAGTATATGACAAAAATAAATTGTAGGTACCTTAATATATATAATATACCTAAAATGCCCTAAAAAACGATGCGCCAAGTATATTTTGGTTTTTAAATTGAAGTTTTGACTTGGCCCATTTTTTGATATCACTACTTTTCAGTGCTGACTTTTTAGTTTTTTTCTACTTTTTTATAGTTAAATAGACTTGGCTGGTATTTTTACACGGAGTGTTTTATATGGGGATATCACTCATTTTTTTAGTTTAATTAAGTTCACATCTTGTAAAGACTATCAAAGCAACAATGAGAATGACTAATTCCTTAAAAAAATACGCTATTTACGAATTGGTTACTAAGAAAACATTTTTTTTGCTTCTAAATATAAGCTTAAAGTGTTATTCCATGAAGAATTGCGAAAGCATCGTTCCAATCGGTCCAGCCGCTTTCGAGATATGGCATCACTTCCGGTTTTCAAAATGGCGGCTGAAATTACTGCCACCTAGAATTTATTTCAATAAATGTTATGTATCATTATAAGCCTTCTATATAGTTATTTATAGGTTTGAAAAAACACAGGGGAAGTGAATTTATGCAGATTTCGCATAACTATGACGTCATTTCCGGTTTCAGCAATTAGTAAACTTTAGTTTCACCATTGATATTTCATATAGAGAACCGTTTAAATCGATTGGTGCTAGTTTGATTTCGATTGGTTATGCCATTTTCGAGATATGACGTCACATTCGGTTTTCAAAATGGCGGTTGAAATCATGCCACCTTGAATTTACAACTATAAATGTTATGTATCATTATAAGCCTTCTGAATATGTAGTTATTGTAATAAGAGGTGATTTTAGTTAAATTTAGCATATTTATGACGTCATTTCCGGTTGCATTAATAATAAATGTATACTTTGTCTAGGGATATTTTATATAGATGCACGTTTGAAAAGATTGGCGCCAATTTTGATCCGATTGGTACAGCCGATCATGAGATATGACCTCACTTCCGGTTTCAAAATGGCGGCATATAAACGGTCATAACAAAAGGCACCTCAGACGCCAAAAGTGCATATGTGGTAAAAATTCCAGATCAATCGGTTCAGCCGTTAAGGCTGTGGCGGTGATAGCGACGTTTCCGGATATTTTTATTATTATTATTATAATCAGATACCTTTAATAAGGGGTGTAATTTCACTCTTTTCACGGCCCTCTAGCTCGCAAATGGCATAACCTATTGTTCCCAAATTTGGTATATGTAGTGGGGTAGGCCATAGCTCGAAATTAAGATATTTCGCAACAATGTGAGGTTTCCAAATTTTGAGATGCAGTAGGCCGAAAATGCCATGTTGTTGCTTACAGTAAAAGTGTTTGGTCTGCTCATCAGTTTATTAGGCATTTACGGTGTGTTGAGTGACTGTGAGTGTACGGTACGACTTGGCTGGGTGGAGCGACCGCTCCACTAGATTATTAATTTTCACTGAAAACATCTGTGACCATCAATAATGTTCTTTGTATTTCCATATATTGTAAGTCTTTCAATGTCATTAATTTCTTTCAAATACGAGGGTAATTAGTAATTACGGTATTTCAGTGACCCACCTAGAATGTTTATGCACCTACTTAGGTACTGACGAGTTCTGCTATTTTAAGTACAATAATGCAATTTCATGTCGAAAATGTTAAACTATAATAAATTCATTAGTGAAGTTTATATTTATTAAGTTTAGATTTATAGGTACTTTGATTTAGGCAGGGTTCCTCAGTCTCCAACATTTTCGTTCATGCCTTTGTGTGTGAATAGGTTTGTCCCATTTTTTCTATTATAGCCATGCTTACTACATTTGATCGTATGAAATGTCTTACATTGACACTTTCGCGAAATGCCTGCTTCTGTCTTGTACTTGTGTGAATTGTGTTTATATTGTCCGAGACTTGGATTGCATCTTTTGTCGCTTTTATCTCGGAGCTATGTTTCAACTCTGTGGACAACAGAAACATGGCCGTTAAAATCATCTCATTCTTACTGCAGAGAGAGAGAGAGAGAGAGAGAGGCTGATCAAATGAAGATACTTCCTATATTCACAGTTATCTACACAGAAAGCATTCCATTTGCCAAACAAGAAACGACAATCCGCATTTATACCTCTGACGTACAGATTTATATCATCGAAGGTCGTCTAAATTATTATTATTTATGGATGAATTGCATTAGTGAACAGTAAAGTAATGGAAGTATCTTGATTTGACCAACAATTCAGGATTATTTAGAGATTATTTCGATCATCGTGTACAAAGTGGCAGTTGACTTTCTCTGTCAATCCATCTTGATAGCTATCTGTTACTTAGGGCCGGTATTACCATTAGTTTAAGCTACAGTTAGGTTAAACTCCACTTCAGAAAACTCGGTGTTTTACCATTATATACTGAAATTTAATTCCGGAGCTTATTTCCCCAGTTTACACTAATCTCAGGCGACTTTGACCGCAGTTTGTTTATGCTATTCCGCAGTATACCTAATGGTAATACGCCACGTTTCCCGAAGTGGAGTTTAACTAAACTGAAGATTAAACTAATTGCCCCTTAACTGTGTAACTGACACTTTGTTCTGAATGATTGAGACAATTTGATGTGACGACAACTACATTAATATCTAACTCAATCTGGGCATTCACTTATATCATTATTCATTATACTAGGTAAATAGGTAAATAAAATTTGAATGTCTGTGGAAAGTAGGATCAAGGCTGCATTGTTTTGACTTCATGTTTTGAAGAAGCAGGATTCTGTTCTTCAAGTTCCATGAACTGTAGACTGTAGACTGTAGACTAGCTGGTGATCTGTAATAATAAAGTGACACTTGTAGATTCAGGTGTCATATTAATTTGTTATTATTACAATCATAAGTACATTCTATTTCCAATTGACTCACTTTCCAATAAATTGAACTAGGGGCGAGGTTTTCAATGCTTTGATTAATTTTGCACAGTTGATTAGAACAATATTATACCATAGCAAGAAACAAATGACATTCCGTGAAAAACCACTAGCATTGAAAAACTGGACCTAAGATGCTTAAACCTAGTGAAGAGTTTTTTTTTAGTTCAATAATTTTGTTAAAAAACAATTCCGAACTCTAAAGCTGGGTCCACATAGACCGTTTTTGCGTTTTCCGTTTTCCGTTTTTTTTCTATTAACCAATCACAAGTCTGCCGTGAGCGGTTTCTGGACTGGTGCGGTTTCTGGGCTGCAAGAAAAAAAACGAAAAACGCAAAACGCAAAAACGGTCTATGTGGATCCAGCTTTAGGAACGGAATGTATTTAAGTTTTAATCGCATATATTTGTGTAATACTTACCTGCATTAAACTGGGTTTCTGTTATTTATTACCGTCTTCGTACAAATTCTTTGCGCAAACTTATTGACACTTTCCACAAGATAATAACAACATTGGTAACAGGAGCTGGAAAACCGCTCTGTGTAACGCGTTGATAAGCGAGCCTTTCTATTGAGTGTGAATTAACGTGATGTGTGACAGTTGCTGCTCTAACCTTGAAAACAGTTTTAATATTTCACCAGGTTCATCAAAGTGATACACTCTACAAATCATAAAACGGTATTTGAGCGAAACGGATTGGCTGCGGTTAGGTGCCGGGTTCAATTCCCATCATTCACGACGGAGGATTGTGCGTAGTTTTCTCTCAGTCGAGAAGCAAAGGATGGGAAGGTTCCCTACTAGTAGGCCATGATCGCATCCTTCCTACTGGCCATACAAGACACTGACTGGTTGTTGCAACACTCTTTTGGAGACGAAATGTCCGGACGAAATTATTTGAATTATTAATCATGGATAAGACAAACTTTGGGTTTTACGTCGTAGGTACCTATTTAATTTTTTGCTTTGCTATAGGTAGGGGATTAAAACCCATTTACACGGTGCAATTTCTTGAACAACTTCTGTGACACAGAGGTTCTGCTCGTGCACAGTATCACTTTTGAGATGATAAAGGGAATCTGCACATGTGCAGAACTTTTGTGACACAGAAGTTGTTCAAGAAATTGCACCGTGTAAATGGGGCTTTAGTAATATTTAATAGATTTTTGGTAAAAATAAGCTATTTCTTTTCTCGCTGGTTGCCGCATAATAATTAATTTATAAAATGTGCCAAAACCAACCCTAAGTTTATCCTTGAACAATAAGCTTGTAACGTTTGAGATCAATTGGTTCACGTGTTTTGGTCTCCATCTCCAATCATATCCGATTGTTCTTTCTACTAATATACAATCAGACTGATCAGGTGAACATCCCATCAAAGTTAAGCCCTCTTATGAGTCTTCTTATGACTTGGCCTCCTGGTGCTGAGTTCAAGGTCGGTGCTACAAGTAGCACGGTTCTAAGTAGCACCGTGATATCAAAATGTGTCATATTAGGTAAGGCCAGTAGGCGAGTAGTAAATGATGAGGTACTTGTATTGCTCCTGTTTGATGCTCGTTGGTCTGGATCATGTTTAAGCAACTGCCTGACATCTTCTACGCTTGTTCCTGATGCGAACGTATCGAATATGTCAGTTGAATGGAAGATCTCGAAGCTCCTCTCATCTTCAGTCTCGTTCCAGGATTATTCTTGCGTTCAATTCACACTTAAAGTTTCACCAATATAAATCATTCAGTAACTGTTCATTTTGCATGGAACAACTCAATGTGTTTTCATCTTGTAACAATTCAGAAACCGTTATTTAATATTGGAATCAAATTCACACTAAACAAATGTTGGCGTAATGTTTCTTTAGATGTCTTAACATTTGGTGGCCATTTAAAAGAAAATATCGACTGAAGTCAATTTTATAATCTGGAGAGGAAAGAAACTGAAGCGAACTAAATGATTTGAAATAGCAATGTGGTTGTCTGGATACTGAGACGTAATAATTGGGATAAGCACAATGTTGTTGATGTATTCTTGGGGGTCCATTCTTCATCCACCTATTATAATTTCGCAAGTTTAGCGAGCATCAAATCCAAATCATTCCGACTCGCATCTCTATTCTCTAGGTTCAATTGCAGGTGCATTAGTCGAGTAATTGAGCGTGTAGCCGATTCTTCAATACTGTATTATTGTCATGTGTACACTTTGACGGCCATTTTTGATTAAGAAACATCTGAACAGTGTTGATGACGTCTTAGGGGGAGGAGATCTACATTCGTCAATTGTTCCAGAGTGTTTATGGAAAGTTGCAATGAAAATCAGTAATTATGTAGTTATTTATCTTTGATTCAATGATCGTGCTCGATTGGCGATGTTGCGCGTGTCCGTGCTCGCTCATCAACGCGTTACACAGAGCGTTTTCATAGTTTTACTTCCATTACACATAAAGTCCATTCAATATTGCTTGGATGTATATTTGTTGTTCGATTTCATGGGAAGGACAGTACCAGGTGCTTTATAAGTTACTCAATATGGGAATAATCAAATACCTAAGTTGTTTCGTTTGAAGATTTCACTCCCAATCAGGGAACATACTGTGTTTAGATTGACAGTTGCATTCGCTGTTATTCTCATCTTAATAAACCATGGAGACTGGTTCAGGTACATTGTTGACTAAATAGTCTCTAGAACAATTGATTGGAATCCTGTGCTTCTTAAACTTGCGTCAAGGCATTGTTGAGCTGGCAATGTTAATACTCGGCAACAAGCACTGCGAAGGTGCCGGGTTCAATTCCCATCATTCACGACGGAGAATTGTGCGTAGTTTTCTCTCAGTCGAGAGGCAAAGGATGGGAAGGTTCCCTACTAGTAGGCCATGATCGCCTCCTTGCCACTGGCCATACTAGACACTGACTGACTGGTTGCAGAGACTCTTTTTTGGAGACCAAATGTCCGGACGAAATTATCTGAATTTTTAATCATGGAAGTCTTTCAATACACTGCTAACTTTTAAGCTGTTGATTAGGACTGAATTGTCATAGCAACAACCAATAGAAATACAGAGTTTTGTACTAAATAACTGTAAACAGCTAATTGAGACTTTAGCAGAGTATTGAAATACCGGCCATTAGAGTTTGTATACGTGGTAGGTTATTTAATTTTTTGCTTTGCAAGGTACGGAGTTAGTAATAATTTATTGATTTTTGGTAAAAATAAGCCATTTATTTTCTCGCTGGGTGCCGCATTTAATTTAAAATGTGCCAACTGTTAATTGTAACAACCCTAAGTTTATCCTTGAACAATACGCTTGTAACATTTGAGATCAATTGGATCAAGTGTTTGATCTTGACAAGAGAGTTTTGAATAGTTTAGAAAACTGATGACTATTTAACAAGGCATGAAGCAAAAGTAGAGAAACAGCTAATTAAATTCAATTGGACTGATCTAGTGAATATTATAGCTTTACCTAATAATATCGCCAAATGTTGGTGCTATGATGGTGCTGAGTTCAAGGTCAGTGCTACAAGTAGCACGGTTCTAAGTAGCACCGTGCTATCAGAATGAGCCATATAATGTAAGGCCAGTAGGCGAGTAGTAAATGATGAGGTACTTGTATTGCTCCTGTTTGCTGCTCGTTGGTCTGGATCAGTGAAAGATCTCGCAGCTCCTCTCATCTTCAGTCTTGTTCCAGGATTATTCTTGCGTTCAAATCACACTTACAGTTCAGTAACTGTTAATTTTGCATGGAACAACTCAATGTGTTTTCATCTTGTAACATTTCAGAAACAGTTATTTAATATTGGAATCAAATTCACACTAAACAACTGTTTGTGTAATGTTTCTTTAGATGTCTTAACATTTTGGTGGCCATTCAAAATAAAATATCGATTTTATAATCTGGAGAGGAAAGAAAACTGAAGCGAACTAAATGATTTGAAATAGCAATGTGGTTGTCTGGTTACTAAGACATGTAATAATTGGGATAAGCACACTGTTGTCGATGTTTTTTGGGTTTTTATTAGGAAAAACACAACATTATTGACGTATTGTTGCAGTTTTTATTATTAAATTGATATCAACAGTTAGTTCTTGGTGTTTGATCTCCTAATTTCTTCATATCAATGTTCTTTCTCGTTACTTTGACTTGACAAGAGTGAATATTTAACAAAAATCTGTCCAATTTACAAATCTGTGACGTATTTGTGGTTCATATGATATACCTATTTCTTCACATTCTGATCTACTGTGTCCTTATGGCAACCATTATTGAATTGCAGTGTGTGTCAATTAACATGTCGAAGAACATTAAAATACATTAAATGTAAATTTCTTTTATAATGATCATCCCCCTATTAAAATTTAGAAAGCTTAGTGAGCATCTAACAATTCATTCTGACTCACATCTCTAGGTTCACGTGACCAAATGTAGACTAATTTTGTCAAGTGCACAATTTGCTCAATTTGCACAAATTCTTTGCGCAAACTTATTGACACTTTATATAAGATAAGAATTAACGGTAGGAAAGACGACATTTGTAAATAGGAGCTGGAAACCCGCTCTGTGTAACGCGTTGATAAGCGAGCCTTTCTATTGAGTTATGAATTAACATGATGTGTGACAGTTGCTGCTCTAACCTTGGAAAACACTAACAGTTGTAAAGTTTCACCAGGTTCATCAAGGTGGTATAGTCGACCCAGCGAGTGAGTAGCCACTTAAGCAAATGATGTGAAATATTCAACAATGGGCTTAGCTTGTAATTCTGAGTGTTTTGACGCGTGTCCGGCTGTAAATATCTCTCAACCACTGCACTGCCCTACCAACCATAAGGCACCCAAGTGACGCGAACCTCGTTTCGAGAAAATTTACAGAACATGCTTCAATCTCTGCCATGCCTTAAAATTAACTTTTAATTTCTTTAAAATTTTGTGCTTTATCTGAATATCACCAAAAAATTAAGGCATTTTCATCCTTTAACCCTTTTTTAGCACTTAGGGCCTTTTACTGGAGTATTGTTATCGCCCGTTTCAATGTAAATACTTGGTCACAAGTGGACACTTGGCATCGATCCGATTTTTCTCGTGTCAGTACTCGTTTAAAATGCCCCATCTTGGATAGTATTAGCATGGTATTAGTTACTTGGTTGCTTTTACCTGTGTACAGCCGGCATTTTTCAATAACGCCCACAGCTTCAACCCATGTTTTGACCCATTGAAAGTTGACTTACGGCTTTCTTAACGAGCACAATAGATAGGAAATAATCTGTTGATTACAACGATTCCAATAATTTCATATTTTCAAAAAATTTCACTTGGGTGCTTTATGGTTGGTAGGGTAGTGCAGGTGTCCTGGAAAGGGTTGTTTCGTTGTGGAGCCAAATATCTTTCAATGCAGTTGGCCTTTAAAATTCACGGAAAGTTGTATAAAATAGCAACAGTGTAGGTGGAAGGGGTGGTAGGTCATTAAAAGAGTTGTATAAAGTCGAAAAGAGTTGAAAAGAGTCGTTTAGAGAGTTTTCATATTGCAGTTGGTATTTATTATACAATTCAAGTTTCCTTGAATTCAACCCTTTCAAGGGGGTTGAATTCAAGACTTGGATCGTCGAAATGAAATCATTGAAGCATTGTCTATAAGTCTTGAATTCAAGACATCTCTTCAGCCTTTTCACTTAGAACATGTCCTTTTCCTTTAAGTCTTGAAATACTTCAACCAATTTTTAATTTCACCGAAACTTCAATCAACAATAAACATTAAATCGTCTTTCAAGTTTCCTCGAAATCAAGGGTTTTCACTTGCTTGGTCTCCATCTCCAATCATATCCGAAAGTGTTCTTTCTACTAATATACAATCAGACTGATCATGTGAACATCCCATCAAAGTTACACCCTCTTATGAAATACTTTATCTCTCTCAATTTGCTCCAACGACCGAACACCTTAAAATAAGTTAAGAGTGGTGAAACTAATAGCTTTTTTATAGTTTAGAAAACTGATGGCTATTTAACAAGGCATGAAGCAAAAGTAGAGAAACAGATAATAAAATTCAATTAGAATGACTGATCTTCTGAACATTAGTTTAGCTTTACCTCATAATATCGCCAAATGTTGGTGCTACGATGGTGCTGAGTAGTGAGTTCAAGGTCGGTGCTACAAGTAGCACGGTTCTAAGTAGCACCGTGCTATCAAAATGTGCCATATTAGGTAAGGGCAGTAGGCGAGTAGTAAATGATGAGGTACTTGTATTGCTCCTGTTTGCTGCTCGTTGGTCTGGATCAGTGAAAGATCTCGCAGCTCCTCTCATCTTCAGTCTCGTTCCAGGATTATTCTTGCGTTCAAATCACACTTAAAGTGTCACCAATATTCAGTAGATATTCTTTTGCATGGAACAACTCAATCTGTTTTCATCTTGTAACATTTCAGAATCAGTTATTTAATATTGGAATCAAATTCACAATAAACAAAATGTTAGTGTTATATATCTTTAGATGTCTTAACATTTTGGTGACCATTCAAAAGAAAATATCGACTGAAATCAATTTTATATTCTGGTGAGGAAAGAAAACTGATGCGAACTAAATGATTTGAAATAGCAATGATGGTTGTCTGGTTACTAAGACATGTAATAATTGGTATAAGCACATTGTTGTTGGATTGACATAGTTTTTATTGGATACTAAAGACATGTAATAATTGAAATAAGCTAAACACACTGTTGTTGATTGTTGTGTTTTTTTATTATTACATTTGTATCAACAGGTGTTCTTGGGGCTTGATCTCATAGATTCTTCATATCAATGTGCTTTCTGGTTACTTTGACTTGTCAAGAGTGCATATTTAACAAAAATCTGTCCAAATTAAAAATCTGTTACGTATTGGTTCGTGGTTCTATTATCTAATTTCTGCTCTACTGTGTCCTTTTGGCAACCATTATTGAATTGCAGTTCAATTAGTTGCAGTTGTAATTGAGCGTGTAGCTGAATCTTCCAGGACGAACGTGCTTCTGGAGCAAGTGTGCGATGCGCCGGCAACAGCCACTTTTACGGTTGTCTCTGGCAGTGCATGGCAGCAACAGCCACTTCTACGGCTGTCTCTGGTAGTGCATGGCGGTAACAGCCACTTCTACTGCTGTCTCTGGTAGTGCATGGCGGCAACAGCCACTTCTACGGCTGTCTCTGGCAGTGCATGGCGGCAACAGCCACTTCTACGGCTGTCTCTGACAGTGCATGGCGGCAACAGCCACTTCTACGGCTGTCTCTGGCAGTGCATGGCGGCAACAGCCACTTCTACGGCTGTCTCTGGCAGTGCATGGCGGCAACAGCAACTTCTACGGCTGTCTCTGGCAGTGCATGGCGGCAACAGCCACTTCCACGGCTGTCTCTGGCAGTGCATGGCGGCAACAGCCTCTTCTACGGCTGTCTCTGGCAGTGCATGGCGGCAACAGCCACTTCTACGGCTGTCTCTGGCAGTGCATGGCGGCAACAGAGGAACAGAAACCTCTGAAACCAGAAACCTCAAACCAGAAACCAGAAACCTCTGGGAACAGAGGTTTTGAGCAGGCGGTGAAGGAAGGTACAAGAGTTATTGAAGGAGAGAGAGCCAATTTGCTGGACATTGTTCTTGTTCCTATGAACAGCCTTATCCGCAGTGAGATAATGGATGTCGACCTCAGCGATCATAAAGCGGTTATAGTGGACGTTGGGTATGATGTTAGAACTCATGGCGAGACTGGTGACCCAGCAAAGCTTATTTGGTGCTATCAGAAAACAAACGTTGTTGGTTTAAAAAATGAATTGAGTGTCAAGTATTACCAATGGGCATCAGTACAAATGACTGTTGAAGAAAGGTGGGAATCGTTTAAAAACATTTGTGAGGAAGTAATGTTGAACCACATACCTCAGAAGAAAGTCAGCAAAAATCAAGACCCTCCTTATTACAATAAGAAAATCAGAAATTTAAAGAAGAAGTCAAGGAAATTATACAACAAATTGAAATATACAAGTAACAGAAGATAACTAACAGATGTTACTCAGAAACTTAACCAAGAAAAGTCTTATGCTAAGGATAAATTTATGAAAAGAATGTTTAATGAAGGAGATGAAGGAGGAGGTTGGACAAATCTCTATAGACACATACGAAGACAAAAGGGGATTGAACGTAACTTTCCAAAACTTATTGATCTAGATGGTACTGAACACGAGGGAGAGAAAGATAAGGCAGACTCTCTTAACTTCTACTACTCGAAGGTATTCAATGATATGTCTCAATCCGATTCAATTAACATTGGAGAGGGTAGAGGAGATACCCCTATGTCAATAACAGTTGGAGGAGTTCTGGATGTTATTAAGAAGCTCAAGAACGGAAAAGCCCCTGGAATGGATGAACTGACAACTAACTTTTTAAAAAAAAGGAGGGTTTGATATAGCTATTTATTTAAATTGTATTTTCAATCAAGTTCTAAAGGAAGGCAGAATGCCCATGGACTGGAAAACAGCAACTGTTATCCCGATTTTCAAAGGAGGAGAAAAGTGTCGAGTTTCGAACTACCGACCCATAAGTTTGACGTCAGCAGTCTGTAAAGTTTTTGAAAAACTTATCAACAATTATATCTGGTCTATATTGAGCGGCATTGACTGGGTGGTAAAAGAACAGCATGGATTTCGACACTTCTTCTCTTGCGAAACGCAGCTGACTGGACTGGCCCAAGAAATATCTGATACTCTGGATGCTGATGGTGAATCTCACGCAGTCTTTTTAGATATGATGAAGGCTTTCGACAAAGTCCACCATGAAATTTTGATTTCAAAAGTAAATGCAGTAATTGAAGACAAAGCAGTTGTAAGAGTCATCCAGAACTTTTTACAAGGAAGAGTCCAAAGAGTAAAAGTGGGATGTAGTTTGTCAGATGAAGTCAGAGTGACATCAGGGGTTCCACAGGGAAGTGTACTTGGTCCACTTCTCTTCATCATGTACATTAACGATTTAATAAGTAACATCATATCGTCAATTCGGTTGTTTGCGGATGATTGTGTCCTGTACAGAAGAATCTTTGATGTAAGGGATGTGGACACACTGCAACAGGATCTTCAATCGATTGTTGATTGGATGGAAGTCAACAAAATGTTTTTAAATATAAATAAAT
>OW203764.1:29677628-29680839 GCA_934045905.1 Leuctra nigra
TTCCCAAAGGCCCCGCAGGGCATTTTTTTACATCTTGATAAAAAAAGAATCGAATTCGACGCTTTTTTGGCATCTTTTTTAAAGAAATTTTAAATGTATGTCCTATGCAAGGGTCCTATGCAATATTCTTGGGGATACAATAGACACAATAAAATTTTGTTATTTGACAAAATCCTAAATGGCCCCGCAGGGAAATACTTGAATTCTAGTGAAAGAGAATCGATTATGAATTGATTTTGGAATCGCCATTTGAAAAAGGTTGCAAGAGCAACAGCAATAAGCAATCAATAAGAAAAATCTGTATGTGTTTTGGAATCTATTGTTAAACGTGTAATTATTTAATTTGATTCATGAGGATGATGATGTTGGTCAAATGAGTAAATGAGTTTTCTCATTGGATCATTGGATTGGACCTCTGTTCAATTAGTTTTGCAAAACTTGAGAAAATTTTGAGAATTCAACCTAATAATGGAGCAAATCTGTGCATTCTGTGCAACACTTATAATCAACATTTGTGAATATCTGGATGTGTTAGGCTCTCTAGCAGGGGGGGGGGGGGTCAGAGTCACTAGCAGGGGGGGTGAGGATCTCTGGCAGGGGGGTCAGGCTCCAGACGGGGGAAGGTCATTTCCCCCCTTTCCCCCCTATTCCTACACGCCTGTGAAAGTGTGTGCTTAAATAAAACTAAATGGAGACCATCTTTCCATGTTTAATACAAACTGCCAATTTCTTCAGATAACCCCAACGGAAAGTGTGTGTCTTCTTCTTCTTCTTCTTCTTCTTCTTCTTCTTCTTCTTCTTCTTCTAATACATTCTGTTACATTCTGATACATTCTGATACATTCTGATACATTCTGATACACACTGATACATTCTGATACACACTGATACATTCTGATACACAATGATACTTTCTGATGAATTCTGATACACACTGATACCTTCTGATGAATTCTGATACACACTGATACATTCTGATACACACTGATACATTCTGATACACACTGATACCTTCTGATAAATTCTGATACACACTGATACCTTCTGATGGATTCTGATACACACTGATACCTTCTGAGGAATTCTGATACACACTGATACACTCTGATACACACTGATACATTCTGATACACACTGATACATTCTGATACACACTGATGGCCTTCTGATGAATTGATACACACTGATACCTTCTGATGAATTCTGATACACACTGATACATTCTGATACACACTGATACCTTCTGATGAATTCTGATACACATTGATACCTTCTGATGAATTCTGATACACACTGATACCTTCTGATGAACTGATACACACTGATACATTCTGATACACACTGATACCTTCTGATGAACTGATACACACTGATACCTTCTGATGAACTGATACACACTGATACATTCTGATACACACTGATACATTCTGATACACACTGATACATTCTGATACACACTGATACCTTCTGATGAACTGATACACACTGATACCTTCTGATGAACTGATACACACTGATACATTCTGATACACACTGATACCTTCTGATGAACTGATACACACTGATACCTTCTGATGAACTGATACACACTGATACATTCTGATACACACTGATGCATTCTGATACATTCTGATACATTCAGATACATTCAGATACATTCAGTTACATTCAGATACATTCAGATACATTCAGATACATTCAGATACATTCAGATACCTTCAGATACATTCAAATACATTCAGATACATTCAGATACATTCAGATACATTCAGATACATTCAGATACATTCAGATACATTCAGATACATTCAGATACATTCAGATACATTCAGATACATTCAGATACATTCAGGTACATTCAGATACATTCAGATACCTTCAGATACATTCAGATACATTCAGATACATTCAGATACATTCAGATACATTCAGATACATTCAGATACATTCAGATACATTCAGATACATTCAGATACATTCAGATACATTCAGATACATTCAGATACATTCAGATACATTCAGATGCATTCAGGTACATTCAATACATTCAGATACATTCAGATACATTCAAATTTATAATTTAATAAAGTTCGTTCACGTTAAGAATATCTCTGACGTTTCGTCGTTCACGTCGTTCATTGGTCGTTCAATTGAACACTGCCCTGTCAATGGCAAGACTTTCTTCTTTGTATAATTGAAATTGTATAAATTATGTCAAATACACAATTTTTAATAGTAGTAAATATTATTAAAATTCAATAAATTTGATTAATTTTTATCCACAGTCGTAGTATACACATTTTTTGATTATTATATTGATATGTTCATGTTTAGGTACGTTCGCTTGACTACGGTAGTACACGGCCTTGATATTCTAAACCTGAACGAACGTTACCTATGTAGGTATAAATACATAATTATACATCCATTATAAATTGTAATATAAACCCATAAAAAACACTCCGTGTAAAAATACCAGCCAAGTCTCTTCAACTATAAAAAATTAAAATAAATCTAAAAAGTCAGCACTGAAAAGTAGTGATATCAAAAAATGGGCCAAGTCAAAACTTAATTTTAAAAACCAAAATATACTTGGCGCATCGTGTATATAAAAAGTATATGACAAAAATAAATTGTAGGTACCTAAATATATATAATATACCTAAAATGCCCTAAAAAACGATGCGCCAAGTATATTTTGGTTTTTAAAATGAAGTTTTGACTTGGCTCATTTTTTGATATCACTACTTTTCAGTGCTGACTTTTTAGTTTTCTTCTAATTTTTTATAGTTAAAGAGACTAGGCTGGTATTTTTACACGGAGTGTTTTATATGGGGATATCACTCATTTTTTTAGTTTAATTAAGTACACATCTTGTAAAGACTATCAAAGCAACAATGAGAATGACTAATTCCTTAAAAAAATACGCTATTTACGAATTGGTTACTAAGAAAACATTTTTTTTGCTTCTAAATATAAGCTTAAAGTGTTATTCCATGAAGAATTGCGAAAGCATCGTTCCAATCGGTCCAGCCGCTTTCGAGATATGGCATCACTTCCGGTTTTCAAAATGGCGGCTGAAATTACTGCCACCTAGAATTTATTTCAATAAATGTTATGTATTATTATAAGCCTTCTATATAGTTATTTATAGGTTTGAAAAAACACAGGGGAAGTGAATTTATGCAGATTTCGCATAACTATGACGTCA